>JAOTAY010019943.1:0-13909 GCA_025629805.1 Erythroxylum baracoense
CCCAATTGGCTATTTTTCCACAAAAGGTGCTTATCAAACGTGCCAACAGGCTATTTTTCCCACCAAAGTTCCCTAACAATCGCACCAACAGACTGTTTTACCCATTGAACTACCTAACGACCTTGCCAACAAGTTGTTTTGCCCATTGAAGAGGTCTGGACAACGAGCCAACATGCTATTTTTTCCATCGAAGGTGCCTAGCTACCGTGCCAACGGATTCTTTTTTCCATCGAATGTGCCTAGCGACCATGCCAACGGACTGTTTTGCCCACCGAAGGTGTGCCAACTGGCAGTTTTACCTACAGAAGTTGTGTAGCGAACGTGCCAACTGAAGGTGCCTAGTGACCGCGCCAATGGGTTGTTTTGCCAAACCAAGGTCTATAGTGAACATGTCAACGGGCTGTTTTGCCCATCGAGGGTACCTAGCGACCGTACGGACGAGCTATTTTACCCACCGATTATGCCTAGCGACTGTCCCAATAGGCTGTTTTACCCACCAAAGGTGCCCAATGAGTTGTTTTGTCCACCAATTGTGTCTACTGGCTATGCCAATGGGTTGTCTTACCCAATAAAGGTATCTAGCGACCGTGCCAACGGGTTGTTTTGCCCACCCAAGGTGTATAGCGACCATGCCAATGGATTGTTTTGCCCACCGAAGGTGCCTAGCCACCATGTCAATGGATTGTTTTTACCACTAAATGTGCCTATAGATACTGCCAACGTACTATTTTGCCTAGCAAAGTTATGTGCCAATAGGCCAACTTTCTATTTTTCCCACTAAAGGTGCCTAGTGACTATGCCAATAGGCTGTTTTACCAACTCAAATTACCCAGCTGGCTGTTTTCTCTCCTGAACATGCTTAGCCCTTGTGCCAACGGATTGTTTTTTGACTAAAAGTGCCCAGAGATCATGCCAACGGAATGCTTTGCCCAACGAAGGTGTGCCAACGGGCCATTTTTGCCACCAAAAGTGTGCTAACGGGCTATTTTTCCTACCAAAGGTGCCCAGTGACTGTACCATCGTGCTATTTTGCCTATCGATCGTGCCAACGAACGATTTTACCCATCAAAGGTGCCTAGCCACCATGTCAACAAATTGTTTGTTCGACCAAATGTGCCTAGCGACTGTGCCAATGGACTATTTTGCCTAACAAAAGTGCACCAACAGGCTGTCTTACCAACCGAAGGTGCCTAATGGGCTATTTTTTTGACTGAATTTACCTAGTCACTATGACAACGGGCTGTTTTACCACCAAAGGTGCCTAACGACCATATCAAAGGGATGTTTTGTCCAACGAGGGTGCCTAGTGACTGTGCCAACAGGATGTTTTGCCCACCGTAGTTGGGCAACTTTCTGTTTTTCCCACCAAAGGTGCCTAGTGACCATGCCAACTTGCTGTTTTACCAACTGAAGTTACCCAACAGGCTGTTTTTCCACCAAAGGTGCCTAGCCACCATGCCAACGGGCTATTTTTCCACTGAATGTGCACAAAGACCGCACCAATGGACTATTTTTCCCAGCAATGGTATGCCAACGGGTTATTTTTCCCATTGAAGGTGTACAAATGGGCTGTTTTTCCCACCAAAGGTGCCTAGTGACCATACCAACGTGTTATTTTGCCTAGCGACCATGGCAGTGTGCTATTTTGCCGATCGAAGGTGCCTAGTCACCGTGCCAACGGATTGTTTTCCGACCGATTGCGCTTAGTGTCCATGCTAACAGACTGTTTTACTTAGCATAGATGCACCAACGGGCTATTTTTCCTACCGAAGGTATGCCAATGGGCTATTTTTCCCACCAAAGATGCCTAGTGACTGTACCAAACTGCTATTTTACCCACCAAAGGTGTGCAAACGGGTTGTTTTGCCCACTGAAGGTGTTCCAACTAACTGTTTTTCTAACCAAAGGTGCCCAGCCGCCGTTCCAACGGGCTATTTTACCAACAGAAGGTGCCTAAAGACCATGTCAAAAGGTTGTTTTGACCATTGAGGGTGCCTGGCGACTGTGTCAACAGGTTGTTTTGCAAACTGAAGATGGGCAACTTTCTATTTTTCCCACCAAAAGTGCATAGCAACCATGCCAACGGATTGTTTTTTCCACTTAAGCTGCCCAACCACCATGCCAACGAACTGTTTTGCTCGCCAAAGGTGTGCCAATGTGCTGTTTTACCCACCGAAGGTGCTCAACGGGTTATTTTTCAACCAAAGGTGTACCAACAGGCTATTTTACCCACCAAAGGTGCCCAATGGGCAGTTTATCCCACTGAATATGCTTAGCGACCATGCCAACTAGTTGTTTTGCCCATCAATGTTGCCTAGCGACTTTTCCAATGCACTGTTTCACCACGAAGGTGTGCCAATGGAAAATTTTTCTCATCAAGGGTGCCTAGTAACCGTTCCAACGGACTATTTTGCCCATCAAAGGTCTCTAGCCACTATGATAACAGATTGTTTTTTCTTTCAAATGTTCCTAGGGATCGTGCCAACGGACTGTTTTGCCCAGAAAAGGTGTGCCAATAGGTTGTTTTACCCATCGAAGGTGCCCAACAGGCTATTTTTTGCAACGAACTATTTTACCTACCGAAGGTGCCTAGAAACCATGCCAATGGGCTGTTTTGCCCAACCAAAGTGCATAGTGACCATGTCAACGGACTGTTTTGCCACTGAGGGTACCTAGCAACCATCGAAGGTGCCTAGTGATCGTGTCAGCAGGCTATTTTACCCACTGAAGGTGCCTAACAGGTTGTTTTACCCACCAAAGGTACCTAGGAACTGTGCGAACGGGTTGTTTTTCCTAACAAAGGTGTCTAGCGACTGTGCTAAAGGGCTATTTTGCCCACCAAAGGTACATAGCGACCGTGCCAATGGATTGTTTTGCCCATCGAAGGTGCCTATACACCATGCCAATAGATTTTTTTACCACTGAATGTGCCTAGACAAAGTGCCAACGGATTGTTTTGCTCAGCAAAGCTGTGCCACTAGGCTATTTTTCCCACCGATGGTGTGCCAACGGGCTATTTTTCAAACCAAAGGTGCTTAGCGACTGTACCAATGTGCTATTTTTCCCATTAAAGGTGTGCCAACAGGTCAATTTTTCCACCAAATTGCGTAGCAACTGCAACAATGAACTGTTTTGCCCACAGAAGGTGGGCTAACGGACTAATTTTCTCATCGAGGCTACTTAGTAACCGTGTCAATAGACTATTTTGCCCTTCGAAGGTGCCCAGTCACTGTGCCAACAGATTGTTTTTTTCCACCGAATGTGCCTAGCAGCTATGCCAACAAACTGTTTTGCCCACCGAACATGTGCAAACTGGCTGTTTTTCCTACCAAAGTTGTCTATCGACCGTGCCAACTGAAGGTGCCTAAAGACTGTGCCAACGGGCTGTTTTGCCCAACCAAGGTGCATAGTGACCGTGTCAATGGGCTATTTTCCACACCAAGGGTACCTAGCGACCGTACGAATGAGCTATTTTGCCCACTGAAGGTGCCTAGCGACCGTGTCAACGGGATATTTTACCCATCAAAGGTGCCCAACGGGTTGTTTTTCCCACCGATTATGCCTGGCAATTGTGCCAATGGGCTATTTTACCCACCAAAGTTGCCCAACGAGTTGTTTTACCCACCGATTGTGTTTACTGACCATGCCAACAGGCTATCTTACCCTGCAAAGGTGCCTAGCGACAATGCCAATGGGTTGTTTTGCCCGTCCCACGTGCATAGCGACCATGCTAATGGATTGTTTTACCTACAGAAGGCACTTAGCTACTGTGCCAACGGATTGTTTTTTCCACTGAATGTGCCTAGAGAACATGCCAACGGACTATTTTGCCGAGAAAAAGTGTGCCAATGGGCCAACTTTTTGTTTTTCCACAAAAGGTGCCTAGTGACTATGCCAACAGGCTGTTTTACCAACTGAAGTTACCCAGCTGGCTATTTTTCTAGCCCAACGTGCTTAGCCCCATACCAACGGATTGTTTTTTAGACCAAATGTGCGTGGTGATCGTGCCAACATAATGTTTTACCTAGTGAAGGTGTGCCAAAGGGCTATTTTTCCCACCAAAGGTGCCTAGCGACTGTACTAATGTGCTATTTTGCCTAGCGATCGTGCCAACAAACTATTTTGTCTAGCCCCCGTGCCAACAGAATGTTTGTTCAACGGAATATGCCTAGAAACTGTGCCAACGGACTGTTTTCCTAGCAAACGTGTGCCAACTGGCTGTCTAACCCACCGAAGGTGCTTAATGGGCTATTTTTTTAACTGAAGTTGCCTAGCCACTATGCCAATGGGCTGTTTTACCACCGAAGGTTCCTAATGACCATATCAAATGGTTGTTTTGCCCAAAGAGGGTGTCTAACGACCATGCCAATAGGTTGTTTTGCCTATTGAAGGTAGGCAACTTTCTGCTTTTCCCACCAAAGGTGCCTAGAGACCCTACCAATGGGCTGTTTTACCCATCCAAGGTGTGCCAACTGGCTATTTTTCCACAGAAGTTGTCTAGCAATCCTGCCAACGGAAGGTGCCTAGCGACTACACCAACGGGCTATTTTGCCCAACCAAGGTGCATAGTGACCGTGTGAACGGGCTATTTTGCCCATCGAGGGTACCTAGCAACTGTGTGAACTAGCATTTTTACCCACCGATTGTGCCTAGCTACTATCTCGATGGGTAGTTTTACCCACCGAAGGCACCCAACGTGTTGTTTTGTCCACCGATTGTGTCTACTAACCGTGCTAACGAGCTGTCTTACCCAGTAAAAGGTGTTTAGTGACATGCCAACGGGTTGTTTTGCCCACCCAAGATGCATGGCGACCATGCCAATGGATCGTTTTACCCACCGAAGGTACCTAGCCACCGTGTCAATGGATTGATTTTTCCACTAAATGTTCTTAGAGATATTGCCAACGGACTATTTTGCCTAGCAAAGTTGTGTGCCAATAGGCCAACTTTCTATGTTTCCAATTAAAGGTGCCTAGTGATTGTGCCAACAGGTTATTTTACCAACTAAAGTTACCCATCTGGCTCTTTTCCCCCCGAACGTGCTTAGCCCCTGTGCCAACGGATTGTTTTTTCAACTAAATTTGCCTAGAGATAGTGCCAATGGAATGTTTTTCCTAGCGAAGGTGTGCCAACGGGCTATTTTTCCCATCAAAGGCGCCTAGCGACTGTACCAACGTGCCATTTTACCTATCGATCATGCAAATGAACTATTTTACCCACCGAAGGTATCTAGCCACGTGCCAACAGATTGTTTGTTCGATCGAATGTGCCTAGCAACTGTGCCAACGGACTATTTTGCCTAGCAAAGGTGCACCAACAAGCTATCTTACCAACCGAAGGTGCCTAATGGGTTGTTTTTCTCATTGAAGTTACCTAGCCACTGTGCCAACGGGTTGTTTTACCCACCAAAGGGGCCTAATGACCATATCAAAGGGTTGTTTTGCCCAACGAGGGTGGCTAGCGTCTGTGCCAACAGGTTGTTTGGTGGGCAACTTTCTGTTTTTCTCACCAAAGGTGCCTAGCTACCATGCCAACTGGCTATTTTACCGACTAAAGTTACCCAACAGGCTGTTTTTCCCACCAAAGGTGCCTAGCCACTAGGCCAATGGGTTGTTTTTCTACTGAATGTGCATAGAGATCGTGCCAACGAACTGTTTTGCCCAGTAAAGGTGTGCCAACGGGCTGTTTTACCCACCGAAGGGGCCAACGGGCTATTTTTTCGATCAGAGGTGCCTAGCCATCGTCTCAACGGGCTGTTTTATCCACCGAAGGTGCCTAACGACCATGACAATGGGTTGTTTTTCCCAACGAGGGTGCCTAGCGATAGTGCCAACGGGTGTTTTGCCCTTCGAAGGTAGCCAACTTTCTGCTTTTCCCACCAATGTTGCTAGAGATTGTGCAAATGGGCTGTTTTACCAATTGAAGTTACCCAACAGACTGTTTTGCACTTCGAAGGTGCCTAGCCACTGTACCAACGGATTGTTTTTTCCACCGAATGTACCTAGCGACTAGGCTAACGAACTGTTTTACCCACCGAAGGTGTGCCAACTGGTTGTTTTTCCCACCAAAGTTGTCTAGCAACCGTGCCAACTGAAGGTGCCTAGCAACAGTGCCAACGGGCGGTTTTACCCAACCAAGGTGCATAGTGATCATGTCAACGGGCTGTTTTGCCCACCGAGGGTACCTAGCGACCGTACAAACAGGCTATTTTCCCACTAAAGGTGCCCAACAATCATGTCAACGGGCTGTTTTACCCACCGAAAGTGCCCTTGGGTTGTTTTGCCCACTGATTGTGTCTAGTGACCGCGCCAACGGGCTATCTTACCTAACAAGGGTGTCTTGCAACCATGCCAATGGGCTATTTTGCCCACCGAAGATTCCTAGCCACCGTGCAAACTGATTATATTTTTCCATTGAATGCGCCTAGAGACTGTGCCAACATACTGTTTTGCCCAGCAAAGGTGTGTCAAAGGGGCGTTTTTCCTACCGAAGGTATGGCAACGGGTTGTTTTTCCTACCAAAGGTGCCCAGCCACCATACCAATGTGTTATTTTGCCCATTGAAGACTTGTCAACGAGCTGTTTTTCCCACCGAGGGTACCTATTGAGCTATTTTTCCCACCTAAGGTGCCTAACGGGTTGTTGCCCGTCAAGACTACCTAGCAATCATTACAACAGGTTGTTCTGCCCACCACTGGTGCCTAGCAACTGTGCCAACAAACTTTTTTCCCACCGAAGGTGCCTAGCCACCGTGCCAATGGGTTGTTTTGCCCAACGAGGGTGCGTGGCGACTGTGCCAACATGTTGTTTAGCCCACCAAAGGTGCCTAGCTACTGTGCCAATGGGCTATTTTGCCCAACGAAGGTGCCCAATTGATTGTTTATCCCACCAAAGGTTCCTAGCAACCATGCCAACTGGTTGTTTTACCTATTAATGGTGCCTAGCGACTATGTCAATGCACTGTTTCACCCACTAAAGGTGTGCCAATAAACTATTTTTCTCATCGAGGGTGCCTAGCAACCATGCCAAGAGGCTGTTGTGCCAACTGAACCGCCTAACGACTGTGTCAATGAACTGTTTTGCCCACCGAAGGTGCGTGTAACCTTGCCAACGGATTCTTTTTTCCACTGATTGTTTTGGCCATCGAAGGTGTGCCAACTGGCTATTTTTCCTACAAATTTTGTCCAGAGACAGTGCCAACCAAAGGTGCGTAGTGACCATAGACTGTTTTGCCCAACTAAGGTTCATAGTGATCATGTGTAAACAGGCTGTTTTGCCCACTGAAGGTACCCAATAGGTTGTTTTGCCTACTAATTGTGCCTAGTAACCATGCCAACTTGTTGTCTTACCCAACAAAGGTGTCCAGCAGCCATGCCAGTGGGCTGTTTTGCCCACCCAAGGTGTATAGCGACCATGCCAATGGATTGTTTTGCCCACCAAAGGTGCTTAGCCACCCTGCCAACGGATTATTTTTTCCACCGAATGTGCCGAGAGACTGTGTCAACGAACTATTTTGCCCAGCGAAGGTGAGCCAATGTGCTATTTTTCCTACTAAAGGTGTGCCAACGGGCTCTTTTACCTCCAAAGATGCCTGGTGACTGTACCAACATGCTATTTTGCCCACCGAAGGTGTGCCAACGAGTAGTTTTGCCCATCAAAAGTGTGCTAATGTGCTATTTTTTTCCACCAAATGTGCATAGCGATTGTGACAATGGACTACTTTGCCCACCTCTATTTTTCTCATCTAGGGTGCCTAGAAACCGTGTCAACTGACTATTTTGCCAACCGGAGGTGCCTAGTCACCGTGCCAATGGATTGTTTTTTCCATCAAATGTTCGTAAAGACCATGCCAACAGACAGTTATGCCCAGTGATGGTGTGCCAATGGGTTGCTTTGCCCACCGAAGGTGTGCAAGGGGCTATTCCTTTGCAACATGATATTTTGCCTACTGAAGGTGCCTAACGACCATGCCAACGGGCTATTTCGCCAACGAGTGTGCCTAGCGACCATGCCAACGGGTTGTTTTTACCAAAGCTGGCCAACGTTATGTTTTTCCCACCAAAGGTGCCTAGCGACCATGTCAACGGGTTCTTTTACCAACTAAAGTTACCCAGCAGACTATTTTTCCCACCGAGGGTGCCTAGCCCCCGTGCCAATGGGTCATTTTGCCCAACAAAGGTGCCTAGCTACCCTACCAATCAGATGTTTTATCCACAAAAGGTTCCCAGTAACTGTGCCAATGGGTTGTTTTTCCCTGCAAAGGTGTCTAACGACTGTGCCAATAGACTATTTTACCCACCAAGGTGCATAGCGACCATGCCAATGGATAGTTTTGCCCGCTGAAGGTGCCTAGACATTGTGTCAATGAATTGTTTTTTCCACTGAATATGTCTAGAGACTGTGCCAACGAACTATTTTGCCTAGTGAAGGAGTGCTAATGGGCTACTTTTCCTACTAAAGGTGTGCCAACAAGCTATTTTTCCCACCAAAAGTGTCTAGCAACTGTATCAATGTGCCATTTTGCCCACTGAAGGTCTGTCAACGGGTAGTTCTGCCCACCGAAGGTGTGCCAATAGGCCCTTTTTTCCACCAAATATGCCTAGCGACTGTGGTAATGGACTGTTTTACCCACCGAAGGTGTGCCAACGAATTATTTCTCTAATCGAGGGTGCCTAGTGACCGTGCCAACGGACTATTTTGGGCATCAAAGGTGCCTAGCCACCGTGCCAACGGATTGTTTTTGCACTGGATTTTCCTAGAGACCATGCCAACTGACCATTTTGCCCAATGAAGGTGTTCCAATGGGTTGTTTTACCGGCTGAAGGTGCCCAACAGACTGTTTTTTTATAACGAGCGATTTTTCCCATCGAAGGTGCCTAGTGACCATGCCAATAAGTTGTTTTGGCCACCAAAATTGGCCAATTTTCTATTTTTCCCACAAAAGGTACCCAGCGACCATGCCAATAGGATATTTTACTAATTGAAATTACCCAACAAGCTAATTTTCCTATCGTACGTGCCTAGCCACCATGCCAACGGGCTGCTTTGCTCACCATAGGTGGCCAATGAGTTGTTTATCCTACCGAAGGTGCATGGCGACCATATCAACTAGTTGTTTTGCCCATCGATGGTGCCTAGCAACTTTCCAAATGGACTGTTTTGCCCATCAAAGGTGTGCCAATGGAGTATTTTTCTCATCGATGGTGCCTAGCAACCATGCCAACAGGCTGTTTTACCCTCCAAACTGCCTAATGACTGTACCAACAAGTTGTTTTGCCCACTGAAGGGGCCTAGACAATGTGTCAACGGGCTATTTTACCCACTGAAGTTATCCAATGGACTGTTTTGCCCACTGATGATGTGCTAACGAACTATTTTCTCATCGAGGGTGCCTAAAAACTATGTCAATAGGCTGTTTTACCCACTGAACTGCTTAACGACTAGGCCAATGACTTGTTTTGCCCACTGAAAGGGCTTAGAAAATGTTCCAAAGGGCTATTTTTCCCACCGAAGGTGCCTAGCTACCGTGCCAACAGATTGTTTTTGCATCGAATGTGCTTAGCAACCATGCCAGTGGACTGTTTTGCCCAATGAAGGTGTGCTAACTGGCTATTTTTCCTACCAAAGTTGTCTAGTGATCGTACCAACCGAACGTGCCTACTCACCATGCCAACGGATTGTTTTTTCCACTGAATGTACCTAAAGAACATGCCAACGGGCTGTTTTGCCCAGTAAAGGTGCGCCAACAGGTAAACTTTTTGTTTTTCCCACCAAAGGTGCCTAGCGACTGCACCAACTGGCTGTTTTATCAATTGAAGTTACCCAATTGGCTATTTTTCCCACCGAAGGTGCCTAGCCCATGTGCCAACGAATTGTTTTATCTACCGAATGTGCCCAGATTGTGTCAACGGAATGTTTTGCCTAGCAAAGTTGTGCCAACAAACTATTTTTTCCGCCGAAGGTGCCCAGCTACCGTACCAATGTGTCATTTTGCCTAGTGACCATGCCAATAAACTATTTTTCCACCGAATGTGCATAACGATCGTGCCAACGAACTTTTTTGCCCAGTAAAGGTGTGCCAACGGTTATTTTTCCCACCTAAGGTGTGTCAATGGGCTGCTTTCCCCACCAAAAGGTACCTAGCGACTATACCAACATGTTATTTTGCTTAGCGACTGTGCCAATGGACTGTTTTGCCCAATGAAGGTGCCTAGTCATTGTGCTAATGGATTGTTTTTTCGATTGAATATGCTTAGCGACCAAGCCAACGGACTATTTTTCCTAGCAAAGGTGCACCATCGGGCTGTCTTACCCACCGAAGGTACCCAACGAGCTATTTTTCTGACGAAAGGAGCCTAACCGTTGTGCCAATGGGCTGTTTCACCCATTGAAGGTGCCTAACGACCATATCAAAGGGTTGTTTTGCCCAACGAGGGTGCCTAGCGACCGTGCCAACTTTCATGGGCAACATTCTATTTTTCCCACAAAAGATGCCTAGCAACCATGCCAACAGACTTTTCTACTAACTGAAGTTACCAAACAGGCTATTTTTCTAACAAAAGGTGCATAGCCACTGTGCCAACGGGCTGTTTTTTCCACCGAATGTGCATAGAGATCGTACCAACGGACTATTTTACCTTGCGAAGGTGTGTCAATGGGATATTTTTCCCGCCGAAGGTGTACCAATGGGTTGTTTTTCCCACCAAAGATGCCTAGCGACTGTACCAACCTGCTATTTTACGTAGCAACCGTGCAAACAGATTGTGTTTTTTATCCAAAAGTGCTTAGCGACCGTGCCAACGGACTAATTTTCCTAGCAAAGGTGTGAAAATCAGTTGTCTTACCCACCGAAGGTGCCCAACAATCTATTTTTCTAATCGAAGGTGCCTAGACACCATGCCAACGGGCTGTTTTATCCACTGAAGATGCCTAACGACCATCTCAAAGGGTTGTTTTACCCAACAAGTTTTTTTGCCCACCGAAGAGGGGCAACATTATGTTTTTCACACCAAAGGTGCGTAGCAACCATGCCAATGAGTTGTTTTACAGACTAAAGTTACCCAACAGGCTGTTTTTCCCACCAAAGGTGCCTTGCCACCGTGCTAATGGGTTGTTTTGCCCACCGAAGATGCTTAATGGGTTGTTTATCCCACCAAAGGTGCCTAGTGACCATGCCAACTGGTTGTCTTTCCCATCAATGGTGCCTAACGACTGTGCCAATGGACTCTTTTGCCCACCGAAGATTTTTCAATAGGCTATTTTTCTCATCGAGGGTGCCTAGAAACTGTGCCAAAAATCTATTTTGTCAATTGAACAGCCTAATGATCATGCCAACGGACTGTTTTTCCCACTGAAGGTGCCTAGCCACCATGCCAACGGATTGTTTTTTCCATCGAAGGTGCCTGACCATTTTGCCAACTGACTGTTTTGCCCATCAAAGGTGTGCCAACAGGCTGTTTTAGCCACCGAAGGTGCCCAACGGGCTGTTTTTTTTATCAAAGTGTGCCAATGGGTTGTTTTACCCACCAAAGGTGCTCAATGGGCTGTTTATCCCACTGAAGGTGCCTAGAGACCATGCCAACTGGTTGTTTTGCCCATCGATGGTGCCTAACGACTTTGCCAATGGATTGTTTTGCCCATCGAAGGCTTGCCAACAGACTATTTTTCTCATCGAGGGTTCCTAGCAATCGTGCCAATAGGCTGTTTTGCCAACTGAACTGCCTAACAACCATGCCAAAGGAGTGTTTTGTCCACCGAAGGTGCCTAGCCACCGTGCCAATGGATTGTTTTTTCCACTGAAGGTTCCTAGCCACTGTGCCAATGGATTGATTTTTCCACTGAATGTGCCTAGCGACCATGCGAACGGGCTATTTTGCCCAACCAAGGCGTATAGTGACCATGTCAACGGACTGTTTTTCCCATTAAGGGTACCTAGCAATCGTGTGAATGGACTATTTTTCCCACCAAAGGTGCCTAGCAACCATCTCAACAGGTTATTTTACCCACTGAAGGTGCCCAATGGCTGTCTTACCCACCAAAGGTTCTTAGCAACTGTGCCAATGGGTTGTTTTTCCCAATAAAGATGTCTAGCGACCATGCCAATTGGCTATTTTTCCCACCAAGGTGTATAACGACCATACCAATGGATTGTTTTGCCCACTGAAGGAGCCTAGACACCGTGCCAATGGATTGTTTTTTACACCGAAAGTGCCTAGAGATTATGCAAATGGCTTGTTTTAACTAGCGAAGGTGTGCCAGTAGGCTATTTTTCCTACCGAAGGTGTGCCAACGGGTTATTTTTACCACCAAAGGTGCCTAGCGACTGTACCAACGTGCTATTTTACCCATTGAAGGTCTACCAACGGGTAGTTTTACCCACTAAAGGTGTGCCAACGGGCCATTTTTTCCACCAAACGTGCCTAGCGACTGTGGCAATGGACTGTTTTGCCACTAAAGGTGCGCCAACGGACTATTTTTCTCCTCGAGAGTGCCTAGCGACTGTGCCAACGAACTATTTTTCCCATCGAAGGTGCCTAGCCACTGTGCCAACAGATTGTTTTTTCCACTGAATGTTCCTAGGGACCGTGTCAACGGACTGTTTTGCCCAGCGAAGCTGTGCCAATGGGTTGTTTTACCCACTGAAGTGGCCCAAGGTGCATAGTGACCATGACAATAGATTGTTTTGCCCACTGAAGGTGCCTAGGCACCGTGTCAATGGATTATTTTTTTCACTGAATGTGCCTAGAGATCATGCCAACGGACTATTTTACCTAGCAAAGTTATGTGCCAATGGGTCAGCTTTCTGTTACTGCCACTAAAGGTGCCTAGTGACTGTGCCAACGGGCTGTTTTACCAACTGAAGTTACCCAGATGGCTGTTTTCCCCTGAGTGTGCTTAGCCCCTGTGCCAACGGATTGTTTTTTTGACCGAATGTGCCTAGAGATCGTGCCAACGGAATGTTTTGCCTAGCAAAGATGTGCCAACGGGCTATTTTTCCCACCGAAGCTATGCCAACAGGCCTTTTTTCCACCAAAGCTACCTAGCGACCATACCAACTTGCTATTTTGCCTATCGATCGTGCCAACAAACTATTTTGCCCATCGAAGGTGCTTAGCCACCTCGCGAACGGATTGTTTGTTCGACCGAATATGCCTAGAGACCTTGCCAATGGGCTATTTTGCCTAACAAAGGTGCGCTGACAGGCTATCCTACCAACCGAAAGTGCCTAATGGGTTGTTTTTCTGACTGAAGTTACTTAGCCACTGTGCCAACGGGCTGTTTTACCCACCGAAGGTGCCTAATGACCATATCAAAGGGTTGTTTTGCCCAACGAGGGTGCATAGCGACCATGTCAACAAGTTGTTTTGCCCACTGAAGGTGAGCAACTTTCTGTTTTTCCTACCAAAGGTGCCTAGTGACCATGCCAACTGGCTATTTTACCAACTGAAGTTACCCAACAGGCTATTTTTCCATCAAAGGTGCCTAGCCACTGTGCCAACGGGTTGTTTTTTCCACCGAATTTGCATAGAGATCGTGCCAACAAACTGTTTTGCCCAGAAAAGGTATGCCAACGGGTTATTTTTTCCACTGAAGGTGTGCCAATGGGCTGTTTTACCCACCAAAGGTGCCTAGCGACTGTACCAACATGTTTTTTTGCCTAGTGACCATGACAATGGACTGTTTTGTGCACCAAAGGTGCCAAGCCACTGTGCCAACGGATTATTTTTTCGATCGAATGTGCCTAACGTCCGTGCCAACGAACTGTTTTAATTAGCAAAGATGCAGCAACGGGCTATTTTTGTTGGACCCCACACCCGCCCTTAGGTCGGCGGGGTGTGTTTGCGGGACATACCGCGGCATCCAACCTTACTCAGTATTGTCCTCTTTGGTCAAGGGTGAGTCCACGACTC
>JAOTAY010019944.1:0-13906 GCA_025629805.1 Erythroxylum baracoense
TTGTGATTTGTAATTACTGTTTTAAGTATTTAAATTGATATGATGCCATGTGGAGTAATTATAGTAATCGCACGTAGTGCTCCCTTACCATAGGATATGTATCGGAATGACCCACGGGGGTCCCGGTGTGTATCCTGCGGTGAGGGGGTGCTACACTTAATCATCCCATCTTAGATGCAATCAACATCTCACCATCTTTATTAATATCACAATACACATTCACTGTCTTCCAAACCACAACAGACACAGTACAGAGCACAACTACTAGCAAAATACAAAATCCAATCACAACAATGAAAGCAGAACATAAAAACTCGAGTGCAAAGGATGGAAGACTTACCTCAAAGGACGATAAATCAGAGACGAAGGAAAACGATGACAAAGAAAAGGAAATCGAAGAAGACGATGACAATGACGATGACAAAAGAAGATGATGAAACACGAAGACAAAGAAGTGCTTCATTTTTGTGTTTAAAATAACACAAAAATGATGTCATTTATTGTAAGAACTTTCTAACATTTGGCGACGATTTTAGAGAAACATCGCTAAATGTAGACTATTGGCAATGATTATAGAAAAATGTTGCCAAATGTAGACAATCGGTGATGAATTTAGAAAAGTTACTCAAAGGTAGCCCTTTTGTGATGATCTCATGGAATCGTTGCTAAATGGTTGACCATTGGTGACGAATTAATAAAAATGTCACAAAAGGTTTGACCTTTTGCAATTGGGCGATAGTTTTGTAGAAGCGTTGCTAAAGGAAGGATTTTGTGATGATTTTATAACTCATCGTCAAATCTTTTCATAGACATATTTATATATTTAACAAATTTTATATAATATAGAAATTATATAAAATAATATAGAATTTATATACAATAAATAGAGTCTTACGACACCACATAACATTGTCAAATCATATATTTTAGGCTTACAAACATTGACAATAATATTAATTTTGATTTCCATTTTTTAGAATATTGCAATTATTTTTTAAGTATATTGTAATAAATATAGTTATATATGGTAATTAATATAATGATATATGAATGTATAGATAATAACTGTAATTAGTATAATGATTTATGAATGTATAGATAATAGATAAATTCTCTCATATCTTACTTATCATATTAGTCTATTTAATCATAATTCTCTATTTATTATATATAATTCTATACTACCATATATAATTTATATATTATATATCATTTTTATAATATATAGAGTGTAATATAAAGGAATAAAGTTTGGCGATGAATTATAAAAATCAATGCAAAAGTTTCACATTTTCGTAATGATTTTTGTATTCGTCTGTAAAGATGAAGCCAAAAGTACTTCATTTTATGAAATTGAAAACCTAATTATCTAAACAGAGGACATAAATTTTTTAGATAGAGCCTGCAAACAATTAGGGGCTCAAAACAGGGCCTATTGCCGCAAGAAATAAACATTCTACTTACAAAGCAACAAAAATGACAACATAACCCACAACTACTGACAAAGCAAAAAAACAAATGACAAGAGAACATAGATGAAGATGGAGGCGGTGGCAATGTCCTAATGGTCCCTTCAAGATTAAGGAATTCAGTTGTTTTGGAATAGTTGTCGATTGAAATCGGGTATGCATATGTTTGAATTTGGGTTCTTTATATCGTTTAATTTGGCTTTTTAAGTTCTATACTGTTTGTTTCCTAGGTGAAATTCATGGTATATGAAATTTATCTAATTCAGTGATCCATATTGCATCTAGGAAATCTTTCACTATATCTTCAGCTAGTTTAGTTAAGGCCAAGAAGTTATTGTAAAAATGTGTCAATAAACCAACGCTTGGGGGGAAGATCTTTAACTGCTTTAATTGATGCCTTCGAATGTGCAAGGAGCCTTCTTGGGAATCTAGACATGGGGAACTCCTTTACCTTAGTTAATGAGTCTCATTTCACTTGAAATCCAAAAAAATAATAATTTCTTTTTCATCTCGATGGAATAAGTGTGAAACTTTATTTATTGTTTTGTCTATAAGAATTGTTAAACTTCTAATTAAAATCTCATATTACTTACCATATATCATTATATTGTATTACTTACCATATATCAATATTTATTATTTTTCTATAAGAATCATATGTCATTATATTACAAACTTCATGTTAAAACTATTTGAAAATTTTGTGACACCAAAGAAAATTGTCAAATCATATAATTTAAAAGAGAAAAATAAAAAGTATAAATCTATATAATATTAATTAATTTTGAGTTTATAGTTTCATAAATTATTAAAATGATTTCACATTTTTGGTAGCTAAATTTATTTTTGCTGTTAGAATCATTTTCAATAATTTTAAATTTGATTTTTCTTAATATGAAGTTCAGTAAAAAAATGATTAAGTTAAAGTTAGTAAATTCATAATTATAAATAAGATAGTGATTTTGTTATTTAAGCTTTTGACGATGATTACAAAAATCATTGTCAAAATTCTTGCTTTTCGAGACCGATTGTAAAATTGGTGATGAAAACTCTAAACTGTTGCTAACGATTTCAAAAAAATAGATGTTATATATAGAGGGTTAAGGTCTCATGTAGTTGCTGTAGCAAATCGTGAAATTAAGGATACTTTGGCCCATTCAGTGATTCACGTATACAGAAAACTATAGAAAGCCCTTAATAACATATTGGGGGATCGATTCTCGTGAAGGCCTCGATAGATTCGTGCTCGTTTTTGCTTCAAAAATCGCTAAATGCTTGCATTTAGTGGCAATTTTGTAAATCATCAGAAAATGTTAAGCCTTTGGCAAGTTTTTAAAAATCATCGCCAAAAGCTAACTTTTAGCTACGATCTTAAAATCGTCACCAAAAAAATGTAGCCAAAGGTTGGTAATGTTGTAGTGTTGATAATAAAAAAAGGTTTGTGCACTATAGAAAAAATTTTAAGGGTATATTGCCAAAATTTAATATATTAAAATTTAATATATGAATTTTTAATAATGATAACTTCTAATATATTAACATCAAAATTTAATAATGTATTTTTTAACATTAAAGGTCTATTTGTACATTTTTATCACTAATTATATAATTATAGATATAGTGGATTTGAGATGGTGTGAGTTTAATTATGTTTATATTGTACGTAGAAAAGAGTGCAAATGCTCAAATCATACAATAATTTCCTTTCCAAAAGTTTAGATAATTTTAAAGGTTGAAGATCTGATAGCTAATTATTGACATTTCCTTATACATAATGTTAAATGGCTTAGATAATTTCTTAAATTATTTTTAAGGCAAAGAGCATACAACATTAAATTATGTGTTATTGTGTTATCTTCAGTACCTTTAAACTTTTGGTTTTGGACAAGCATATGTACAAGACTATACAAAATGAGAGGAAGCTTATTACCTAGTGAAGGTGGTCATCATTTGAAAACTTGAGGTATAGCTAACTTTTCTTGTTACACCTATAAATTGAAATTAAAATCTATTATCATAGATAATTAATTACAACCAAAACTTTTTTTATATTTATTTGGAGTTTCGATTCTTAATGATAAAGGAAGCATTATACTCATTAGGAAGAACATTTGTTCTAAATAAAATCTAATATATATATATATATATAAAATATTTTTATATTAAAAGTCCAGCTATATTGTAAAATAAAATAACATATACTAAGTTTGAAATGCAAATAAGTTGTGACTCTCTTTAAAATTATATGCTCCAACCTTTTTTTAAAATCCTTTTTATACTCCGTAATTTTTCTAACTTTTTGTCCTATTAGATGGCTAAGTTTTTTTTCCCACCTTTAAACTTAGTTGAAATTCTTTTCCTTTTGGAGAAGGAATCATATTACTTTCTTTTCTTTGCTTTATTTCATGTTTGGCTCTCTTCCTTCTCCTTAATTCTTTGCTAGTTCACTTTCAACTCACTCTCTTCAAATTATTATCCTCCTTCTCCCCCTATGGAATCGCATCTTGTTGTTGAAGTGTTTTTCAAAATATGCAACATTCCTTAGACTTATTACCAACTACTTTTAAATACTAGAAACCCAACATCCCTCTAAATCTTTTCTAGTAGAGGTAAAAAAATTTAGTCAAGTTGTTGGTGATTCATCCGTCTTTGATGAACTTAGATTCCTCTCTTCCTTTCATACTTCTTTCTTCAGAATTAAAAAAATCTTTGCATACTGACAAGTTTCTTAATGCTATTTTGTGTGTTATCACCACTTCCCTTTTGGACTAGCTCCATTTTGTATAATAAAAAAATTAACTCAATAAATTTTATCTTTTTAATAAGAGAACAAGAAGAGTGAAAAATAAACGAACTTGAACTAAGCACTCATGCCATAAAACAAAAAAATTCTTCATATAATAAGGAAGATATTGAAAATTGGATAATACATTGACCTTTATTTAAAGCAAATAAGAGAATTATATTAAATGCTTAAATATAAAGTTTAAAGAAATAACTGATCTTCGTAAAAGACTCCCACAAAATTTTATTAGATTATGACACTTTATTATTAACTAAATTTATTCCAAGAAAATAAGGTTAAAACCATACCTTAGTAATAATAAACAAGTGACAAAAAATATTAAGTAAGATATGCTATTGCTTGCACACTGTCATGAACTTACAAGTGTTATAATTTATAGTTTTAATGTATTTTGTTTAATGTCCTCTTAAAAAGAGAAATAAATTATTTATGGTGTACATATGGCAATGGAGAAAGGGTTTATGTGTGTGTGTGTGTGTGTGTACACCCCTGATTATGTATCACTTTCCATGTAAACCTTTTTTAATTAACGAAAATGTCTAAATGTCAACTTTATAATTTGATATTGTAATAGATAAATGAGTAATTCATTATTATTAAGCTTACTTAAGAAGCCTAAAACCAATGCCTCCTACCTAAGCTTTAACTTGTCCCACTTATTTTAGTCTTTTATTCATCTTCTTCGTAAAGAAGCATAATTGTGTATTCACTTCCAATCTATTGTACTTCAAATATATAAACATGAAGGTACCTACGATTAGTTGAATAAGTGAAGAACTTTAAGCTATATTGACTCACTACAGCAATAACTCATTCATAAACATAGTGTGCAAACATTTTCTTTCCTCTTTTTCTCTTTGTCTATAGAGTTTACCTGTTAATATTTTTGTCTTCTAATAGACTTATTTAAACATGCATTTAGATATGGTCTCATGGGTCTTCAATTTATTGAAATTGACTTACTGTTCGAGGGCCGGTGTAGAAGATAATCACATATTGTTGGTTTATGTATTTTTCATGGTAATGGGTTAAAATTTGTACCTTATAGCCTGATTTGGTGGGGATTTATTTGCATATATTCTTTTGTTTTATAGTATTTATTATATGTAGTCTTAGTATTTGGTTTTGTATGGTTGACATTTATCCTGTACTTTTAGAGTCCAAAAAAGAAGAAAAGAATTATTATTAGAGCGTTATCTCCTCTATAAGAAACATAGATGAACATTATAAAGGTGAAACAAAAGTTAATTAGTAGCATGCTAAAATAAATATAAGGATGACATAATATTATTTTGATTTGCAACTTCAAATTATAAGTTGGAAATGATGTAGTCGTTGGTAGGACAGGTCATCGAAGTCATGGTGTAAAGAACAAGGTGTGGAACCTGGACCTATTTAAAGTAAATTACTAAATTTTGTTCATAAATTATAAATGTCTAAAATTGGTTGTTATTTGGAGAAGGTGTATGAATTGATGCATAGCCTAACTATTGAATAGTTGAAGTAGGTTTTTATGTGGAATTAGGTTTTTTATATAGGATTCGGTGAACTTAGAGAGATAGAGAGGTTTAAGGTAAGGAGGGACCTCCACTAATAGTTTTGTCTTTAGTAAATATGAAAGAGGATCAAGTGTAAATTTTTTTTATAATAGTGTGGCATAAATAACGATGGTTTTAGACAAAACAAAATAAGTATACACAAAATCCAATAAAGCTAAGGTTTTGATATTTCAGGAGGAGTACGAAGCTAGCGATCACCAAATAGTGATTAAAGGTATACTAGAGAAAGTTAAGGGTGTATAAATAAAGAAAATTTTCCAGTAAAACTTCCTTTTTTAATGTGTTAGAGTATGTTTTTATACCCAGATGCTAATTATAGTATAAACACATAGATGTTGATTATAAGTAGCTTAATTAGGGATATTTTATCCTAAAGCATACTAAGCTATAGAAATCAAAGGTGTTACACCTTGCTCGGATGGATGCATAAATGTATTTATGATCAATTAAGCATGAATCAAATTAAAATTGTCAATAAAAATTTACACTTAAGAAAAATTTATAACTCGTAATAACTAACTTTAATTTTTATTTTATTTGCAATTTTTAAATCTAAATAGGCTACATATGAATTGTCTATTCAATTGGAAGAAGATGATAAGTGCTATAACTTAGGATGATATCACACCAATATGTTGTCGGAAGTTGATAAGGTATTAGTATAAGAAGCTCAAGGTAATGTTGTTATTTTCAATCTATGGTAATATTTGGAAATAATATTTCAAAGAATTAAATATGATAACATCTTAACTTATCTTAGATGTTGAGGGTTAATTAAAACGGGAACCACTCGACAAAGCATCATGGTTTTTGGGAGGTAAAGAGGAAAATGAGAATAGGAGGTTGTAGAGACAAAGGTAAAGAGTTGCTAACTTGTTGGGAATGTGTATGTCTATAGTTTTTAAGTTATGCCAATAGTTGCTAATGATGGAGAATATAAGTGAATAACCAATCTAAAGGCATGCAGAGATGTCAATGATGGACCCAAAAAAGAAGATATCTTAAGGCGTGATGAGAAACTGATGATAGAGAAGGATAAGGTTAAGGTTGTCCCTATATACGAAAAATGACAATAAATGCAAAGAACAAGAAGATGAAGTTTAAAGAATCATATATCTTAAAGAAAGAAGAAGAAGAGACAAGAATTACATGTATGAAAAAGGGAATAAAATAACACCATTAAAAGTTAGCCAAGACATTGTGTTTATAGAAAAGAACTTGATAACAAAAATATTGAACTTCAAGAAATGAGGGAAAACATTAAGGGATATAGAGATAAGTATTAGTGATGCCACACACCTGAAGTTGAAAAAAAAAACTGTCTCTTAGGAAACCTCTAACCCCCAAATCTTAAATTCCCTAAACGAAAATTTACATAAAGGATGAGATAACAAAATTATTTATTAGGATAACAGTAATGTTAGTGCATGTATCATAATTTATTTAAACCTAATAGAGTTTCGATTAAATTATTCTTATAGAATTTTTAATAGTGACATTGACAGGACCCTATCCTACAATGACTAGGGGACCTGCCTGACACTCCATAGGAGCCCTCCAGTTGATATCCGAATTGGCTGGAAAGTTCTCTTGAAGCTAAGCTTATTGTCCTTGTTAAGGAAAAGCTTCAACTCAATAACAAGAAATGTAAATAGTGAAGTTTTGTTTTTCAGTTTATTAAAAATTTCGACAGCACAATGGTTGTATTTTGACATGCCAAAAATTTCAAAATCTGTAAAAGTTCAAAACACTTCTATTATCACGTCAATTTCTTAACTACAAATTGTCGACTTCAAATCCACTCACATGCAACCTCAAATAATTACATCAATAAACTTTGAAAAGCTACAACAAAATCATGCATTTCATTTGAAAACCTTTACACACATCCATTCTTTACATAAATGCGCATTCCAAAACATGTTTAAGGATATGTGCTAGTTCTAAAAAATATGTACAAGGCAAAAATGCCTACACAGTAGTACTTGACGAAGTTGACTACTTATGAGGTGGAGCCCTACCGCTGAAGCCCCTGAGAGTGCACTTGGGAGGTTTTCTTTAAAAACAGAAAATAGAGTGTAAGCCAAATGAGCTCAGTGAGTGTAAATAAAATTCTATACAAATCAATGACACCTCCTTAAAAGAAATTCATTTAATCTAGTATGAGACAATACTAATATAAAACATATAAGTCTCTTGAAACCAAATCAATATTACTTAATACACCTTATTCTCTTTCTTTGGATCTCATTTACTTTCCTAATAACACTTTCACTCATATAATACTTAAAAATTTCCCGATTTGGATACATGATATCATCAATTCATTCTTATGTTATTACATCAATTATCAAATTAACATATCAAGCTCTTTATCAACTAATCAACCATCAAACTAGTTCATTTCAATCCTCATTCTTATCTAAATGCATCATAGGAAAGTATATCATCATTAGTTGTTTCAAACATCACTTAAAAGATAAGAATTCTGTATAAGGCCTTTCCCAAGATCATGGAGGCCACCCCATGATCATGGGATATGTCATCTGAACATCCTTACAATTCCCATGATCGTGGAAGCATTCCCATGATCGTGGGTTATGATATCTGACAATTCCAGCCACTTTCTCCTTCTAATTTTTTAGATTAAAACCTCCACATGCTACATCTAATGCATCTTATTCATAATCCATAATTTCCTCATTTTCTCATCATTTTCACCTTCATTTTAACTCAAAAACATCCATAAAACAAATCATACATTATTGTTCATCAATCATGCAAAAATAAAGCATAAATACATTCATTTCTTCATCCACGTTACAACACTCTTTCAACACCATCATCGTGACCATTCTATCTCTAAACTATCATCATATAAATTATGCTACATATATTATAAGAAGTTGATGATCCACTTATTGTTTAACTTAAACCCTTCTCAAATCTTTAAGTAACCCAAGCTTCCCCATACCACACGATTATCATCTTTCAAGGAGAAATAGGTTGGGCTTTCATCATCAAGGTGAAGACAACGAATATATGGAGTGGCAAGTTGAAGGATGATAGCAAAGCTCAACATTGATGAATAGGTTATGAGAGCATCGTGTATGAGAGAAAAAAGAGATGAAGAAGGTGAGAGTATTTTGTTAAAACGAAACACAATGGAGATGGTCTTTCTATTGAATAAATCGTGGGTTATAATGCTTAGTAGCATAAGAAAAAGATATTAGCATTTATTTTATGTGGTAAGTGTCATGACAGAGTTGGTCTTTCTATTGAATAAATCGTGGGTTATAATGCTTAGTAGCATAAGAAAAATATATTAGCATTTATTTTATGTGGTAAGTATCATGACACATGTCATGACACTTACCACATAAAATAAATGCTAATATCTTTTTCTTATGCTACTACATATTTCTTAGTAATCAGTCCATTTGTCTCCTAATTTTTATACCAATTATCACCCAATTTTCTATGCCACTTGTTAATAAATCCTAATGCCATAAGTTATTTATTTCTATTACCATGTGTCAATTATTTCTACTGTCATTTGTTAATTAACTTGCCACTTAGCATTTTTCCTAGTCCAAAAATACACATTTATTTATAGATCTCCCAATCGTACCAATTAATTCCAAATTACTAATTATAATCCATAACTTCTTGTCATTGGTAAACCAAAGTACAAGACATTAGAAATACAAATTCATATTACATTTATTATGTTCAGTCATTTATCACCTTCATATAAGTTTCATACCCCAGAATATGTCAATTGAGTGCAATTTGTTTAATCCAAAATTATTTAGTGTATGCTAATATTATGCATTTGGATATAATTATAAAAATCATGTCATAATTGTACCAATTTCGTTCGATATGTTGCCACTCATATGAATCATTACTGTAACACTTTAATTCTCTCAACAATTTGAGAGATAAGATGCTACAATTCTCCCCCTCTTTAAGACATTTTGTCATCGAAATTCTTAACTAACTGATTCCATCGATGGGGGTAATGTTGACTCATGTTTTTCTCAATCTCCCCATTTTCTTCGTTTCTTGAATAATTTTCTCCAATCATTTAATTTCCTCAAGTTCCTTAACGGTTTATCCTGATGTCTGTCCACTTTTACTGATATTTTTCATATAATTCACATCAATTACAAATCTTAACTTTCTAGGCTGGTAATACATACATCAATTTCAACTTTTACCTTCTGAACATACTAGCATAGAATATAGTATGGACCTAAGTTTTTCTCGCAATAGCAAGAGTATTATCTCAAATTTAAGAATCCATTAATTTAGTTAGATACTTTATAGCAAATAGAACATATGTACTCTCTATAGTATGTTCATTTTTCTCATACCTGAGTCTCATATATATCCGACTCTAATATTCATTTCTCATTTGTTCAATATTTGTTCATTCCTAAAAGTGGAACATTTGGTATATATGATAAAATTCAGTGAAAGTCTTCATCAAAAGAAGATTTTATCTCCACAATCATCTATACTGTTCACGTAATCCTTATCAACCAACTATATTCATCATTACTTTTCAGCCATATTACCTCAATAAGATTAATTTCTATCATATCTTACAAGATTAGGATGTTCTATATATATATATATTAAAGCTCAATGAAGTAGTAGGCATGTTCATCTTTTTTTATGCTTTAGTACGTACCATCAAGAACATTACATCTTATCCAGAGATTTATTTTAAAGAGATCACCGATTAATATCTTAAGCTAATGATACCTGGATCTCCATTGATCCTGGATAACATTTGAATATTCTATGACTATACAAAAGTTACTTCTCCTTAGAAGTTACCATTTCAATATAATCACGTAATCCTATGCTTCCACTACGCTACTTTGATTCATCTCATAGATTTAACTATGAGGACTAAGACTGAAAAGCATTCAATAGGTTATGATCACTTCCTATACCATTTCTAAGCATATAATACATATGTGCTTAATAACATCATTTATCAAGGTAATCACATTATCAGATGTGCACTCATAATAACTGATTAACTTAACCTTGAGGACTTCTACATATCTCATTATCATTTATTTTATCTTTCAGGTATCATTTATTTCATCTTACATATGTATATTCTTAATCAATTCAGAATTATAGGTACGTAACCATCATGAAATTCTGATCTCAAATTCACTGACATAACCTTGTACTAAATCATAGACTCTTATCACATTAATTATACAACCATTCCAAGTTCAAGTTCAATCTCTTAAGGTCATACAAAATTTGTTTTCGTTCAACTTTACTTGTACACTTTCAATCCTATCATTTCTACCTGTATCTCTATTTCTTTCTTAGTCAATCCACAAAAATGTTTTCACATCCATATCAATTCAAAGGTATACAAGCACAACACAATACTGATATCAGATTCGATGATACAACCACAAATACAAATGCATTGAGTCTTTGTCTAACATATCGAACCATGTAGTATTTCTTATTTCTAGATATCCACAAACTTTAATTTTCTTACAATCTGACAGATCATCATTCTTCTCATTATTTCTAACAGGTCAGACTCTTAACAAATGTTCATGCATATGACTTATGTAATTGCGACTCAGATTGGGGATCAGTTGCCATTGCATACTATGACATGTTTATGATGCATGTACCTTAACATAATTATGAAAATGGCCCATGCAAGATACTAAGCATGGGCTCTGACACCAAAAAAATGTAACACACCACTCCTCACCCCATAGAGCACAAACCCGAATGTATCGACCATTATTCGACATACTCTACGAGGATGGCATGTTAAAATGATCAATCAAACTCATTACAAAATTTTTTTTCATGCAACAAACACATTTTTCAGTTCAACCAATGCTTACTTTGGCTCATTTAATTTATAAACATATTCAGTTATAAGTGTCATCACATTCCATAATTCACAAATACATTATACAATAGTTGTGGAGTACAATTCAGTTACAAAAATCACTAAAGACATATGCAGATGCAAACTAATCCCAACCACTAACTCCTGTCTGATTGCAATGGCAATACTCGAATTAGTTTAATTGGATTTCCTCTGAACCTGAAAGACAACAATGCAATTTTGGTGAGTTTTACAAAATCAGTAAGTGAACCATCCTCGATGTGCTCACTCATATCAACACAAAATAATTCACAATTCACATCTAATTTACAAATAAATCACATTAACAAATACTGAACATTTCTTCACGTTTCATCATGTTTCACAAATACAATTTATGTGCAATATTTTACATTTCTAATTTCAGAACAATCCATAAAATATAACATACATATCAAATTATATACAATTGCTCATGAGACTCCACTTTCATTGTTAATTGTTGTAACTGAGTGCCTTTTTAACTGTCCCGTATCTATTGTGGATATTGAGCTCATTGATAACTGTATTGTATCCGTTGTGGATACCGGGCTCATTTTACTAGTGATCCTATGGCTCTTGTACATGTTTCTGAACTTTAAGTTCTTTTTCATTGGCCACTCCAGTCATAACTTCCTTTATCTGATCATGCATATCATGTAGTGAAATGCATCAAATCACATATATTCAATCAATCACATTCATTTAGTATGCAAATTCACTTTTCACTTTTTCATCGGACATAAGTCCAACATTCAACATATTTGTTGAGAACACTCATTTTAGTCATATTCACATTCAATCATAACACTTCCAATACATTCTCAATTATCAAAATCCTCAGACCATTATTGTCCAGAATTATCAATCATAACAAATTCAGTTCAATAATTGCAATTTAAGCAAATACAATCATTCTTAGTAAGAAACATCTAGGTTACTCATAGTACGCTGCAGATTAGCAATTTCCTTCATGATCCAGAAACGTCTGGACGGTGATGTTCAATCTTGTGTATCTATCTTCATGCAATACACACATTGTACACACATTACTAATTTGATCAATCACATAAGCATCAATCATACACATATGTATATGTGTTATATACAATGCATACTCGAATGACTATTTCTGGGTATGTATCCTTAAATCACCAGTTTTGATCATTCTATCATTGTCACTTGGATATAACTAGTTTACACTTAGGCTAATACATGATGGAGTTTTGAAAAATCCAAGCATCTCAGAGATAGATAGAGAGGTAGGAATTTTTCGAACGAACCGCACTCTTTCGTCTACGTCAGGAGTCCGTTGATGAGAAGGGGCTAGGGAAAGCTTGAACCTAATTCCTACTAATAACTCATGTATACTTGATTACTCTCATTCCATATTTCATACATTCATCAATCACATAGTCTCCAATCCTTTTCCTAACATTGTAATGATCACATAATATCCAAATTCTCATTCAATATTACTTAATACACCTTACTCTCTTTCTTTAGATCTCATTTACTTTCCTAAGAACACTTTCATTCATATAATACTTATAAATTTCCAGATTTGGATACATGATATCATCAATTCATTCTTATGTGATTACATCAATTATCAACTTAACATATCAAGCTCTTTATCAACTAATCAAGTATCAAACTAGTTCATTTTAATCCTCATTTTTATCAAAATGCATCATAGGAAAGTATCTCATTATTAGTTATTTTAAACATCACTTAAAAGACAATAATTCATGTATAAGGCCTTTCCCACAATCGTGGAGACCATCCCATGATAGTGGGATATTTCAACTGAACATCCTTGCAAGTCCCACAATCGTGGGTTATGTTATCCGACAATTCCAGCCACTTTCTCCTTCCAATTTTCCATATTTAAACCTCTACATGCTCCATCTAGGGAAGATAATTTGGGTTCGGGGATCCCCGTGTGGATTCCTTGTTTGGGGCGGGGATTGCGAAAAAAATCACCCTGTAGAATCAGAGATGGGGCAAATATAACCCCCGAGACAGAGTAGAGGACGGGGACGGGTTGAATAATCCCCGCCCCGTGGGGATCCCCGTTCACGATAATTTTATAAATATATTATATATTTTTAATTTTATACTCTTTACTAAAAGTTGG
>JAOTAY010019945.1:0-13905 GCA_025629805.1 Erythroxylum baracoense
GCTCCCTTATCATAGGATATGTATCGGAATGACCTGCGGGCGTCCCGGTGCGTACCCTACAGTAAGGGGGTGTTACATATTATGACTCTAGTTCCTTTAGTAATAGCAACAACATCTTCTCCAATTCATAAACCTAATAGCATAGTTGGGCTGCTTTACATCAAACAGAATGCATGCACTCCTTGTAGCATATTCAACTTCTTATGTCTGAGTCCCATTTCTAACTAACTCCAGTATTCACTTCTGATTTATTTAATAGTCATTAATTCCTAAAAATGGAACATTTAACCTACATGATATAATTCGATGAAAGTCTTTATTAAAAGAATATTCCTCTCTCTTCAATCATTTGTATTATTTACATAATCTTTATCAATCAACTTTATTCATCATCGCTTTTCAACCATTCTTAATACCTCAATAAGATCAATTTCAGCTATTTATGATATCTTAATAAGATCAATTACTATCATACCTTACATGATCAGAATATTCTTTATAATAAAGCTCTGTGAAATAAGAGGCATATTCATTTACTCTTATACTTTGGTATCTACTATCAAGATCATTACATCTTATCTGGAGATGTATTTCTGACAAGTCACCAATTAATTTCTTATGCTAATGATACGTTAATCTCAATTGATTCTAGACAACATTTCTCCCTTTATGCCTGCCCACGATCGCGACAGAATTAAATAATCTCAGCCACGATCGTAAGGACTATGCCATGATTGTGCCCTACTTTTTTTCCCTTCCTTTTTCCCCCAATTCATCACATATAGTAACATCATTTACGCTTTCAATCTATCCTTAATTGATCACTATAAATGTTTTCATTTGCTACTCAAAGCCATCTCAGAATTTTAACTATAGGAACTAAGACTTAATGTAACATCTTGTTTCCATACAAAGGGTTAGAACCTAGATTTCTATAAATGAGAAATATCAATGGGAGAGTAGAAGAATGCATTTCATGTTTATTCATAATATAACATTCATGCACATGAATTTGATTATTCCACACATTACAATATTTTGTTCATTCACTTATTTGACATTTCTGGGTATAAATGATTGTTTTAATGTGATTATAATGTGAATTATGGATTATGTGTCTTGAAAATTTAGTTGGTGTGTATAATTAGTGATTTAGAATTTTGGGTATTTATGGACTAGAAAAAATACCAAGTGGCAGAACAATTGATAAATGGTAGTAGAAATAAGTGACGAGTGATAAAAGAAATAATTGATATATGATATTAGGATTTCATGACACATGTCATTTAAAATTGAGAATCAATTGGATTAGAATTGGGAGATAAATGGACTACCTATTTTAAAAAGACCAAAAGAGAACCATGAGAAAGTGAAATGTGATAAGTGTCACTTGCCACACCACTTGTCTTAACCCACGATGTTATGCTAAAAGATCATATCTTCTTTCATTTTGTTTTCGCCAAACGCTTTCTTTTCTTCTCTTCTTCTTTGTATTTCCTTTCTTCTTCATCTCCATATCACGACACTCTCTTCTCCAAGCATCAAAGTTAAACCTTGCTTTCTTCCATCACTAGCTACTTCAAAGATCTTGCTATCCTTTCTTCTTAATAAAAACCCACCTATTCTACCTTGGCAAGATGATAATCGTGTGAAGATGGAAAGCTAGGATTACGTGTGGTTTGAAGACTTTGAAGCTAAACAAATAAGTATTAGCATTATCCTTCTTGATTTAATGAATGAAGCATATATGAAGATAGTCAGGGTTTAAATGTTCATGAAATGAGGGTATATATATGCTAAAACATAAATGAGAAAACTTGGATATGTAAATGTCTTGTTTTTACATGTATAATGAGTAATGATTCATAAATTGATGTAGTGGTGCTTTTGGGTTAAATGATTATGAGAATGGTGTATAAAGAAGTGCAAAATTTTGATTAGTGAATGGATGTTTTTATGCTCTGTTTTCTTTATATTAACGTGGATTGTTTTAGGTGTTATAGAGATAAGTTAAAATGAGCTTGAAGCTAATGAAAAAGAGTACTATGGTGTCTTGAAATGGAAAGAATTAGTTTGATAAGTTAGAGATGAAATGAAGGTAATAAAGGGAGTTAAACATGTGTAGAAATTTATGATGAATGTGTATAAGTAGGAATGTTCTATTTTTGGATTGATGATCAATCATAGATTATGATTTGGTTGTAAATGGTATTGAATTGGAATGGAGGTGAGAATGAAGAGAAATTGAAGTAGGAATGATAAGATATGCATAAGATGTGTTAGATATAACTTGTAGGAGTTGGAAATATGGAAAATGACCAGTAGATATCCGTTAGGCACACTTTAGGTTCGCTGGGTGGACATTCTTTGGAATTCCAGCGTTTAAGCCCCGTTCGTGTTCGTTTGGAGGGACATAAATCCGCTGGGTGGACATTCTCTAAAAACCTACATAAATGCACTATTTTGAACCTTAATATGGTAAAATCTCTCTTCGAGTTGTAGGAGCGTACTTGAACGACTTTAATCTGATGTCCACAGCGAAAGTTATGCTTTATGTCCTAAAATCATATATATAAATTGTAGACTTATCAATGCTTTCCTATGATACATTTAGGCTTGAATGGAGCTTCAAATGCACTTAGTTTGAAGTGGAAATAAGAGATAAAAATGATTGATATGTTTAGGGTGACGATTAAACATATAAACATAAAAATGGATTATCGTATATCAAGTGTTCAAATATGAAATTTTGGGATATTATGAGAATGAAGGTGAACCTATGATGGCTTATGAGATTCCATTAAGATACATGATGAGTATTAAGTAAAGATGAATGATAAATGGGATATTTTGTGATCTTGGGAAGCTAAAATAATCTTAGTGAATGATTGAAAGATGTGTATTGGGTAAGAATGAATGAGAATTTGAATATTATATGAACTTAGAATGCTAGAAAAGAAATGATGAATGATTGAGTTATCTTATTTGAGTGACCAAGTTCTTTAAGGTATGAACCTAGAGTAAGCTTGACATACACAAATGATGTTATTAAAAACCAAATGCTGTGATTAAGGATAAATACCCTGAATAGTCAATATGAGCATGCATTATATATTACACATATACAAATGTATATAACTGAATGTTTATGTGACACTTAATTAGTAATATGTGTGTTGCATGAAATTGTTATACAGGATTCAACACCTGCATCCAGACGTTTCGAGATTATAGAAGTAAATGCTAATCTGGAGCGTACTGTGAGTCAACCTAGATGGTCTCACTTTCATTGTTTATTCTGTTCTAAATTTTTGTATTGAATTATATGATGTGAATGTATTGATTTCGGACAATAAATGTCTGAGGCATTTGATATATGTAAAAATCATTGGAAGTTCTCATTGAATGTGAATTTGATTGAATAAGTGTTTCTCAATTTAAATGTTAAATGTAGGACTAAGGTCTGATAATAAATGTGAACATGAATGTGAAAGTGTAAGATTGAGCACAATTGATTGACTGAATACATGTGATGCATTTCATTACACGAATACATAACAACATAAAGGCTGTTGTGATCGGAGTAGCTACTGAAAAAGAGCTTAAAGCTCAGAAAGTGAAAAAGAGCTTAAAGCTTAGAATGTGGTAAGAGCTTCTGGCTCACTATGTAAAATGAGCCCTGTATCTCCAACACATAAGAGACAGTTATTAATGAGCTCGATATCCATAATAGATACGGGATAGTTACAGGCACTCGGTCACAACAATAACAATTGAAAGTGAGTCTCATGAGCATTGCATATGCATTTGATATGTATGATTTAAATGATTGAAATAAATAGTTTAAATGATTTTTGAATGTGAAATATGAATTAAGTGAATATGAAGTGTATGTGATTTAACATGTTGATTAGTGAAATGATGTGAATTACGTGATTACATGAATTGATATGTTATGTAATTGAGTGAGCCATCGTGGATGGTCCACTCACTGAATTTGCAAAACTCATCCTAATATTTGCAACATTTTTCAGGCTCAGGGAGATCTCCAGTTAGACAAATTGGAGTCCAACCACTGCATTCAGATAAAAGATAGAGGTTAGGATCAGTTGGCATCTGCATACATTTTTTGTTATTTTTGTATTAAACATTGTATTTCGCAAGTATTCATTTATTGTATAAATGAATTCAGTTGTAATAACAGTTATGTCTAAACACGCTTTGCATTTGTCATGGGCCCAAATGATTATTGAAATTTGGATGATATGTTTATTGTTTGTAATATTTATAACTAAAAAATGTTTTTGAATAAAATGGGCCATTATTGATTATTGGTACATGTGATGTTTGGGAAAAATTTTAATGAGTTCTGTTTAACTGCTCTAGCCAACGCTTTCACAGGGTGTGTGTCTAAATTTCCTTAGGATGTACGGATACGTGCTCAGTAGAAGTGGGTGCTACAATGCTTGGTATCAGAGCCCAAGATTAGTGTCTTACATGGGCATTTTTTTTAAAATATATGTCAGAATACATGCACCATAACATGTCATAGCAGGCAGTAGCAACTGATCCCCATTCTGAGTCGCATTTACATGAGTCACAGATATGAGCATTCGTTGAAAGTTGAGCTGCTAGAAGCAATGAGAAAGATAATGATATGTTAAAATGTGAAAAAATAAAATTTTGTGGATATCTAGGAATGAGAAATAATATATGGTTCGATATGATAGACAAAGATTCAATGCATTTGTATTTATGAATTTGTCAACGAATATGACATCAATGTTGTATTGTGATGGTATATCCTTGAATGTGATATAGATGTGAATACATTGTCGTGGATTGATTAAGGAAAATAGAGATATAATAATAAAGACAAGATTTAAAGTGTACAAGCCAAGCTGAAAGAAAACAAAATTTTCTATGACCTTGAGAAGATGAACTTATAATTGAAAGGGTTGTTGATTAATGTAATGTGAGTTTATGATTTGAGCATAAGATTATGTCTATGGGTTTGAGATCAGAATTTGCATGATGGTTATATATCTATAATTCTGAATTAATTGAAAATGTACGTGTGTAAGATGAAAAAAAAATGACAGTTGTAAGATGAAATGAATAATAGCGATATATATCGAAGTCCTTAAGGTTAAGTTGACCAGTTATTATAAGTTGCATCCAATAATATGGTGACCTTGGTGAATGATGTTATTGAGCACATATATAGTATATAATCGGATATGGTATAAGGAGTGATCTATGATATATTGATTATTCTATAGTCATAGTCCTTACAGTTAAAATTTTAAGAATCAGAGTAGCGCATGAAAGCCTTTATAATGATCAATTTGGGATAGATTGAGAGTGTAAATGATGTTGCTATGTATGATGGACTCGAGGAAAAAGGAAGGAAAAAGAAATAGGGCACGATCATGATATAGTCCCTATAATCGTGACCGAGATTAATTGATTCTATCACGATCATGGGAAGGTCTACCACAATCGTGGGCAGGCAAAAGGGAGAAATTTTGTCTAGAATCAATTAAGATTGAAGTATCATTAGTATGAGGTGTTCATTGGTGACTTTTCAAAAATACATCTTTAGATAAGATGTAATGATTTGTTAATACAGATCAAAGTATGAGAGTAAATGAATATTTCTCCTATTTCACTGAGTTTCATTATAAAGAATCTTCGGATCATGTAAGGTATGATAGTAATTGATCTTATTGAGGTATTATGAATGGCTGAAAAGCAATAATGAATATAGTTGATTGATAAAGTGTATATAGAGAGTATAGATGATTGTGAAGAGAAATTTTCTTTTGATAGAGAATTTCGCCGGATTAGGTTAAGTAGGCCAGATGATGGAACAAATCAAAAGTGAATATTGGAGTTTTGTTTCTAACTGAGACTCAAGCATAAGAATTAGAATATGCTATTGAGAATGCATGTATTCTGTTTAATGTAAAATATCTAACTACGTGATTGGATTCTTGAAGTTAAGGTAACACTATTGCTAATGTGATAAGAACTTAGGTCCACACTATATTCTATGCTAATATGTTCAGGAGATACAAGTTAGATTTATTGACTGTGTTACACTCAGGAAGTTAAGATTGTAAATAAATTGAAATGTGTGGAAAAACTAGTATGAAAGAATAGACATTAGAATAAGTTAATGAAAAATTAGAGGAAATCGAATGAATGGAGAAAGTCATTCGAGAAAATAAATCAATCGGGAGACTGAGAAAAACATGAGGTAATGTTACTCTATCTAAGGAACTAGTTACTTAATAATTTTGAGGACCAGATATGGGTGCATTGAGTCTTGGTGATATTTATTTGGGTTAACAAATGTCCCCGACAATATTCATGATATAATGAATAAAGTGTTCCAACCTTGCTTGGATTAATTAGTGACTGTGATCTTAAGATGATAATTGAGTATATTCGAAAAGTTAAAAGGGATATTTTGAATACTTGAGGTAAATCTTACTTCTCACGAGGGAGAAACAAATATATGCCAAGTTTAATAAGTGTGAATCTTGGCTGGATCAAGTAATATGTTGGGTCATATAGTACCTGAACATGTCATATTGGGAAACCCAAAGAAAATAGAGGTAATGAAGTGAGAAACTTCGAGGAATTAAAAACACCGAATAATTACAATACCAGTGTTAGCTATTCCATTTAGATATGGAGATTAAGTAGTATATAATGATGTTTCACATAAGAGAATATGATGTAATTTGATGCAACATAATAATGTGATTTTATATGCATCGTGAAAATTAGTCTCATGAGTTGAATTATTTAGTATATGGTTTAGAACTTGCTGCAATAGTAATTGCTTTGAAATTCTTAGAGACATCATATTTAGGATGAAACATTTCAGAAAAATATATACAGGTCATTAAAGTTGAGGTAATTATTGAGTATGAAAGGGTTGAACATGAGATAACAGAAATGAATAAAAATTGTTGAAAGATTATGATTTTATAAATAAGTATTATTCTGGTAAAGCTAATGTTATAACTGATGTATTAAGCAGACCATTCAATAGTAGTGTAAGACAAATTAAGATATCGAGGTTACCAAATCCAGTGTAATAAAGAATATAGAATATCGAGTTGAATTTTGAGCAAATTGAAGTATTATTAGTTACATTGAATTTAAGATCAGTTTTTCATGAAAGGATTAACAAGCCCAAACTAAGGATCCAGAATCAGTGAATCTTATTAAGAAATTGAAAATGAATCCAAATGTTGAGTTTAAATAGGAAAAATGATATTTTATGATTGTAGTAAAAAGTAGGTGTACCCGATACAAATGATTGAGTAAAGATATTATTAGAGAAAACACAAATAGCAACCTATACTATACATATAATACAACCTAGTAGGAAAACGATAAAATAGCATTTAACGGCTAAGGATGTAGAAACAAGTGATTGAATATGCGACTAAAGGTTTGACTTGCCAACAGTCTTAACTATTGGAGGTATGATAAGAGCTTATACTTTGGAGTTCTTAAGAACATGTGGTTAAAATAAAGTTATGCTTAAAATTGATTATGACAATCATTATCTCGGGAGCATCAGTATGACTTTGTGTGAGGCGTTATATGACAGAAAATGTCATTTGCCTTTATATTGTGTTTAATAGGGTATAAAGATTGTTAAAGGCTCAAAATTGGATCAAGATACTGTTGACGAGTGAAATTGAATTGTAGTAAAATTTAAGTGACTTAAGAAAGACAAACAAGTTATTGAGCCCAAAATGTATTGATCCATATGAAGTTATTGAGAAAAGACGACCATTGATTTAAGAGTTAGTATTACCAACAAAGATGTGTCAGATTCATATCGTGTCATATATGACCATGTTTAAGAAATAACAAGATGATCCGACATAGTTGTTATCGACACAGGAAGTGAAATTTGTGAGTAATTTGAGATATATTGAGGAACTAGTTAAGATAGTGTTGTATTTAAATAATCAACTAAAAGAACCCGAATGGTTTCACTAAATATAGCCATTTGGAAGAAATTATTTGAGTGATGTTGATACATGGGAAACGGAGGAGCATATGAGGAAACAATATCTTCACTTATTCGATGAATCAGGTAAGAATTTTGAGGATAAAATTTCTTAAGGAGGGGAGAATTGTAAAATCCTGTTTTCCCATGCTAAGGGTTAGAACCCTATAATATTGTACATGAGAAACATCAATGAGAAAATTAGGAAATGCACTTCATACTCATTCATACTATATCATACATACACGTGAATTTGATTATTGCACACATTATAATGATTGTTTATACACTCATTTGACATTTACTGGGTATAATTGATTTATAAATGTGATTATGATATGAATTGTGGTTTATATGTCTTGAAAGTTGAATTGGTGATAATAATTATTGATTTAGGAATTTTGGTGAAATTTAGAAAATTACTAAAGTTTTGAGTATTCTTGGACTAGGAAAATTGTCAAGTGGCAGAAAAATTAATTAATGGTAGTAGAACTAAGTGTCAAATGACAGTAGAAATAATTGATAAATGACTTTAAGATTTGATGACAAGTGTCATAGAAAATTAGGAGACAATTGGATTAAAAATTAGAGACAAATGGACTAAGAAATTAAGCATTAATTAGCATCATAAGAAAGAGACATTTGTAAAATTTTAAGTGGAAAGTGTCATGACACCCACCAAGTTTTTATAACCCACATTTTACGCCCATTTGAAAGACTCTCTCTATTATCTTTCATTCTTGTTTCACAACACATGCTTCTTTTCTTCATCTTCTCAGTCTTCTTCTTCTCCATCCACGGAATACATCCCACCTCACAACTTTGTACTTCCACTCACCCTTTTTCTTGCTATTTCCACCTTGTTGTCTTCTTCATTTGTCATTAAAAGACCTAACCCTATCACCTCCATGATGATGATCGATTGATGTTTGGAAAGCTAGGGTTAAAAGTGATTTGAAGACTTTGAAGCTAAACAAGTAAGTATAAAGCATTATCCTTCTTGATTTGTTGAATGAAGCATGTATGAAGATAGTTAGGGGTTAAATGAACATGAAATGAGGGTATATATATGCTAAAACGTAAATGAGCAAACTTGGATATGTAAATTTCTTGTTTTTCCATACATAATGAGTAATGATTCATAAATTAATGTAGTGATGCTTTTGGGAAAATGATTATATGAATGTTGTATAAAGAAGTTCAGAAATTTGATTAGTGAATGGATGTTTTTATGCTCTATTTTCCCTATATTAACGTAGATTGCTTAGGGTGTTATAGAGATGAGTTAAAATGAGTTTGAAGCTAATGAAAAAGAGTAATATGGTGTCTTGAAATGGAAAGAATTAGTGTGATAAGTTAGAGATGAAATGAAGGTGATAAAGGGAGTTGAACATGTGTAGAAATTTATGATGAATGTGTATAAGTAGGAATGTTTTTTTTTATTGATGATTAAACATAAATTATGATTCGGTTGTAACTGGTATTGAATTGGAATAGAGGTGGGAATGAAGAGGAATTGAAGTAGGAATGATAATATATGCAGAAGATGTGTTAGATATAACTTGTAGGAATTGGAAATCTGAAAAAATGGCCAGTAGATGTCTGTTAGGCACACTTCAGGTCCGCTAGGTAGATATTCTCTGGAATTCTAGTTTTCTAGCCCGTTCATGTCCATTTGGAGGGACATAAGTCTGCAGGGTAGACATTATCTAGACACCTAGATAAATGCATGATTTTTACCTTTAGACAGCAAAATCTCTCTTCAAGGTCTTCACGGAAGTTGTAGAACTCGAAGTCCTCTTCGAAAGCGTACTTAAATGACTTTAATCTCATGTCCACAGCGAAAGTTATACCTTATGTCCAAAAATCATATATATAAATTGTGGACTTATCAATGCTTTCTTATGATACATTTAGGCTTGAATGGAGCTCGAAATGTACTTAGTTTGATGTGAAAATAAGAGATAAATTTGGGTAATATGTTTAGGGTGACGGTTGAGCATATAAACATAAGAATGGATTGTCATATATTATGTGTTCAGATATGGAATCTTTGGATGTTATGAGAATGAAGGTGAACCTATGATGGCTAATGAGATTCCATTAAGATGAATGATGAGTATTAATTAAAGGTGAATGATAAATGGGATATTTTGTGATCTTAAGAAGCTAAAACAGCCTTAGTGAATGATCGAATGATGTGTACTGGGTAAGAATGAATGAGAACTTGAATATTATGTGAACATATAGTGCTAGAAAAGACCAAGTTCTTTAAGGTATGAACCTAGAGTAAGCTTAACACATATAAATGATGTTGTTAAAAATCAAATGATGTGATTAAGGGTAAATAACCGGAATAGTCAACATGAGCATGCATTATACATTACACAAATACATATGTGTATAACTGAATGTTTACGTGATTATGCAATTAGTAATGTGTGTACAATGTGTATTGCATGAAGTTGATACACATGATTGAATGTCAGCACCCAGACATTTCTGAAACATGGAAGCTAATGCTAATCTGGAGCATACTGTGAGTAACCTAGACGGTCTCACGTGTTTAATTGTTTGTTTTAATTTTTGCTTTAAATTGTTAAGTGACATGGATGCTTTGATTCTGAACCTTAAATGTTCGAGGCATTTGATGCATGAAAAATATATTAGAAGTACTCATTGAATGTGAATTTGACTGAATAAGTGATTCTCAACTTAAATGTTGAATGCTAGACCCAAGGTTTGATGATAAATGTGAATGGGAATGTGAACATGAATATGAAAATTTGATTGAGCACAATTGATCGACTAAATGCATGTGATACATTTCATTACATAAATGCATGATAACATAAAGGTTTTTGTGACCGGAGTAGCCACCGAAAAAGAGTTTAAAACTCAGAAAGTGAAAAAAGAGCTTAAAGCTCAAGATGTGGTAGAGTCTCTATCTCACTATGTAAAATGAGCCTTGTATCTCCAACAGATAAGGGACAGTTATTAATGATCCTGTTATCCACAATAGATACGGGATAGTTATAAGTACTCGATCACAATAATAACAATTGAAAGTGAGTCTCATGAGCATTGCATACATAATTGATATGTATGTTTAAATGTTTGAAATGAATTGTTTGAATTGTTCAAATGTGAAAAGTGAATCAAATGAATAAAATATCAATTAATGCTATATAATGAATTATTGAAGTGATGTGAATTGTGTGATTACATGAACTGTATGTGTTATATGTTATAAGTGAGCCATCGATAATGGGTAACTCACTGAGTTACCAAAACTCAACAAAATTGCACCAGTTTTTAGGCTTAGAAGAGATACCCAGTTAGACAAACTGAAAATATAGCCGATAAAGTCGAATAAGAGATAAAGGTCAGGATTAGTTGGCATCTGCATATGTTTTCTATTATTTTTGTATTAAAGTATGTATTCCGCAAATATTATACCATGTGTATATGAATAATTCTTATATGTAATGAATTTATGACTGAAAGTGTTTTGAATTTGTAAAAGGCCCAAATGATTACTAGAATTCTGCAATGTGTATATAGTTTGTCACAATTATAATTGAAATTGTTATAAATAAAATGGGCCATTAATGATTATTGGTTTTCAGAAAAATGTATGTGATGTTTGAGAAAAATTTGCAATGAGTTATATTAACTACTCTAGCGTGCTGCTTTCACAGGGTATATGTCCAAATGTCCTCGGGATGTACAGATACGTGCTTGGTGGAAGTGGTGTGCTACAATCCATTCCTTAAGTTATGAAATGAATTAACAACCTACACTTTTCAAACACTTAACCAACTAATCCATTATCAAATTAGGTTCATTTTAAGCCTTAATCAAGTCCAAATATACTAATGTAAAGTGACTTATCCTTACATGGTTAAACAATTAAACAAAATAGAAAATATCATTACAAGGCATTGCCCATGATCCTGGTGGACCTTCCTACGATCGTGGGATGAGTGAGCTGAAAGTTCAACATCTATTTCCTTCAAAATTTTTCCAGATTCTAACATATTTATATTAAATTCAAAACACCTTCAGCATAGTCTATTAATTATCCCTCAATTATACCTTAATTATACTTCAATTCCTCATCAATTTCATCTCCAATCCTAACTCAAAATCATTCATTTGACATCTCATAAACTATTGTCTTTCATGCATCAAAACTCAAAATAGAAACTATCATTCAAGCATCATTTTCCATAACTACTTCAGTTTCAATACTACATTCAATCCATCCCTAGTCATTCATAATAAAAGTTCTATTAAAACATACCACATACCACATACCACATACCACAATAGATTAGTATTTCACTTCCTTGCTTAACTCTAACGTCACCTTAGGATCAGCCTTCTTAATCTTTTCTTGCATGCAAGATCATTTAAAGAATAAGATGGAAGTAGGATAGATTTTAGCAAAGGCAAAGAGATGATAGCTATCTTTGTGAAAGGTCTTGTATGGATTTTGGGTGGAAATGCTCAGCAACTCCATTGTGTAAGTAAAATGTGTATGTTACGGCAGTGAGACGGAGAATAAGGAGAAGATAGTCTATAGTAGTAACCAAAACAAGAGCTGACACGCAATGCCTTAAGTCAAGGATTAGTGTTCTTGTTTTAGGGATACTTTTCATGTGTTTAGCAAGACACATGTCCTCTCCCTAACTAGCACACATGTCTTTCTATGAGGTTGCCAATTGTCACTTAAATATACTGCTATTTGTCACTCAACCATTGTTGCCATATGTAAATTAATTTGCTATGCCATTTGTCACTCATTTATCTATACCATTTGTCAAATAGGCTTAATCATCCTAATTTTTCATGTGTCAATTTGTCTTGCCACTCAGCATTTTTTATAGTCTAAATATACATATTAATTCATCAATCTCTCACTTGTAATAATTAATTCCAACTTACTAATTATAATCCTTCAATTCTTGTCATTGGTAAACCAAAGTATAAGATATTGGAAATGCACATTCATTTTAGTTCATATCTCGGAATATGTCAATTGAGTGCAATTTGTCTAACTCAATAGTCTAACACTTTAAACCCTTCAACAACTTGAGAGATGGGATACTAAAGCTTTAAAGTGTTAGACTACTGAGTCACATCAATGGGATCATATAAAATGAATTTGGTACATTTATGACATGATTTTATGATTGTATTCAAATGTATAATATTAGCATACACACATGAATTGTGACTTAGACAAATTGTACTCAATGGACATATTCTGGGGTATAAAACTAAAATGAATGTGAATTTCCAATGTTTTGTACTTTGGTTTACCAATGATAGGAATTGATGGATTATAATTAGTAACTTGAAATTATTTGTTACATTTAAAAGATTAACAAATTAATATCTACATTTAGTATAAGACAAATGTCAAGTGGTTAGACAAGTTGACATGAGGAAAATTAGGATGACTAGACCTATGAAATAAGTGATAAATGGTATAGATAAAGAACCAGAACATTGTTGTTCTTGTTGTAATATTTTGTCCTTGTTGAAAACCAAACTACTTCCACCTTGAATTTAAGATGATCTTGCATGTATGGAGAGTTAAGTTAACTTGATGAATTGAGGTGGAATTTGAGCTAAACAAGTTAAGTAAACTATTGATCTTTATGGCATGTTATAATAGAAAGTTTATGATGATTAAATTGGGATGGATTGCATGAGTGTTGAAGATTAAATGAGTTCTGGAAAATGATGCTTGAATGATAGTTTTTGTTTTGGTTTTTGATGCATGAAAGACAATAGTTTATGAGTTGCCAAATGAATGATTTTGAGTTAGGATTAGAGATGAAATTGATGAGGAA
>JAOTAY010019946.1:0-13903 GCA_025629805.1 Erythroxylum baracoense
GAGATGTGTTGTCCTACTTTCACTGATTGACCTCACTTGTACCCGTTTCTAGGGTTTAACTCGTTACATGGAAACGGAATGTTACAATTGAGAATATGAATTAAAGAAAAATTTATTTCCACCCATATCAATTTTTTAAAAAAAATAACAAGCACGAAACAGAATAAAGAAATGATCATGAAATAACTGAAAAGAAACTAATTACTAACAAATATATCCAAACATTAATTTAAATCACAAATAAAAACTAAACACTGCACTCCCCGAAAACGGCGCCAAAATTCATGTCGTAACACTAGTTAAAATAAAATAACTAGACTACTACTGTAGCAATAGTGAGTCTAGGTCGATCTCACAAGGAGTGTTCGATTAGCCTATGAAATCAAATTAATCGATGTTTAGGTAATGAGGCATTTTGATTTAATAAGAAAATAAAATAAAATAAACCTAATGAAAACAAATTAATAAAAACATGCAAAAAATGATAAAAGTGGGGAATTCGGTAGGGATCCAGTTCTTTAGTTCAATCTCGACCTACACCCTAATTAAGCACAATTCACTGATTTGTTGTTCTTTTATCTGTCTTAGGAATTATCGGTCGTAGATTAACAACAAGCTCTGTTAATCTCAAATTTTCCTTACATCCTAGTTAATCACGAAGTGCTCATTAATTATCCTTAGCTATCGGGAAACCTAGAACAAGCTCTCTAAGTTTATCTGGACAACTGCATTATGAATCAGAAAAATAGACCAATTTAGCCAATAATCACGCAAGCTCTGATTATTTAATCTACGTTATGTTATCTCTAATGATTCGAAACCATTAGTCGCTACACATGAATCAGACATACAATGATTACATATTGCATTCGATTCTAGCAATATGTTTTCATGAAAAACGATTCAATAGAGCATTAAAATCATCATCATTCAATACCCAATCAATTCACACAAGATAATTTCATGGTTTTACATCCACAAGTACTGTTCACGCCCCTCTCAGCTAACTTATGTTCGTGAAACGCAGACTGCATTTTCTCTCCACTGCGCTGTTTCCTACTGGATTTTTCTTCATGGGTTTTCATTTTGGACAGCCTCTTTAATGCTTCTAATGGCTTCAAAACTTCATGCTTTAATCTTATATTTGTATTCCATCATTAAATCTACATGCAAAAATGAATAGGAACACAAAATAAGCAATTAAACTCATAAAAATAGGAATGAATTCAAATGAAATAACATATAAAAATATAGAAAAATTCATTCATATCACTCACTATAAGGACTAGTTAAGAAACAATGGCATATATAAATGATGAAGGTTAGAGGGAAACCAAATGTTTCTAAAGTATGCAAGATATAACTCCAAAGGATATATTCAAATGCTTTATGGAAATCATATTAGATAAGTTATTCCTTTCATAACCCTTGAAAAGTTCTTTTAATAAGATTATATTATCCCCAATTAACCTTCTAGTAATAAAAGACCCATGAGTGTCACAAATGAGGTTTTTTAACTACACTTTTAATATAAAAGCAATGATTTTATATAAGGCGCTTTAACATGAAATAGACTTAAAATATTTAAGGCTATTAGGGTTACTAATCTTATGAATAAATCAAAATTAAGTTCTTTTTTTCATTTCTAAATAATTTTAGGATATCTTCAATCCTTAATCATATGCCAAGATTTTTGACAAATAAAGCTTTTAAACTATTTGGTCCTAGGGCTCTACTAGGATTTAGTTTTAAAAACACTTTTGAAGAAAAAGGTGTTTTTATCACCCTCTTTTAGCTAAGACATCCTAGTTGTTTGCATTAGCAATAAGGTACAAATTTTTAAGGCTTTTGATAATTTTAAAAGTGCAATTTTATCCTCTAATAATCAACTTTGATCACCTGGGTAGAGGTATAAGGCATCTTGAGCTTGGTTTAATCTTATTTGAGCATATGATAGAGCTTTCCATATAGAAATGGATTTAGAGTAGTTCAGCTTTTTCAATTCATGCTTCGCTTATTGTAGTTTTTTTTAGAAAGTTGAAGCTCTTACAACCATAGATAAGTGTGCTAAGCCTTTTATAATAACTTCCTCAAAGCCCTTAATTTCATCCAAATAGTTATTGAATCTAAAGAGCGTTTTCCTTGTAAAAGTTTGGAATATATTTTAGAGAATAATTGAACAATAACCTAAAAAAAGGGGATTGCAAAGATTGTATTGTTGTCTGGAAATTGTTATAGCGAGGCTTCATTAACTAATCCTCTATTTAAATTCTTTCCTATGTATAACTTGTCACTTTGCTTAGTACTCCATAGAAAGAAGTTACCCTCCATCTTCACGTCAGTAACATCCATTTGTTCCATACATTCTCAACATTCTTCACTGCAATTCTTTAAGAACACATTTATATTAACTTCAGATGGATATAGTGTGATGTTAAAATCTCCCATAACTATCCAATAGGAATTGATAAAGGGATAAAGAATCTTCAAAATTTTCCTATATCTTAGTTAGTTTAATTGTCACATAAGATCTTATTCCAAAGTTAGGATGAAAAATTTTATTCTTACATCACATTGGTAGAGATGTGGATTTACTGAACAAAACTCTCTAGAACTTTTATGTCTATTTGTTTAGATCATAAGTCAAAACAATTTCATAATTATTATGATGCTAGTGGTTAGGCAATAATCGTCATTTGTTCTCTAGAAATGGAAGCTTTTTGAATTTTCACTCTTTAACTTCTCTAAAAGGCCTATAACCATAGTCATTATTTATCTAATATAATTACTAAGCATAAGTTATTTTTTGGGACAATTGATTCCTTTAACATACTTACGAGGAGATTCATCATTGCTCTATAAGTTTTTTTAGAGTTTTTAAATTTGTTCTTCATTCTAGATCTCCTTCTATTATCCTGCTTAAATTCTTCCTTACCTAAGGGAGCAAGCTCATTCTCCTCTAATATTTGTGATCATTGAGGGCTACTAAAGTTAGCATTACTATTTGGTGATGAAAGGGTGTCATTTAGCTGAGAAATAGAACATGTTTCATCCTGCTTCCTCTTATTTTTTAATTTAAAGACAATATCATGTTGTGGTTCTTCCTAAACAAGTTTAATAATTATCTGAGGAAGCTCTACCTCTTAACTGCTAGTCTCATCTGCTTCTAATCTCAATAGTTCAATATAATCTCATTTAGTGAATTTTTCACTTGTGCCCCTCTAGACCTTAGTAAGCTCACTAGTTAGATATGATTGATAGGTAATAACATTGAGTGAATCCTTATTGAGAGTGTCTTCTAACCCAAGTTTGAGATTTATAGACTCTAGAATGTTCATCTTCATGTCCACTATGATAGACACTCTTCAGTATCAAATCCTTTTATGAAAAATTGTTATCCTTTTATGAAATTGTTACTTCTTCCATATCTAAAGGTTTTCCAATATAGCTTACTAGATAGCATAGTCCTCTTTTGGACAAATATTCTAGCAGAATATTCTGAATGTTGATCCAAAGGGGGACTATATTTTGTTGTACCAACTTAATTAACATATCATGTTACCACAATTGCAAAAAGATTGGCTTATTACTCATTTGCCAAGGTCTAGCTTTTGTAGCTAATTATGCCTTAAATGTGGATTTCAACACGAAGAGGAAAAGAGTTTTTTTACTCAACAACACATCCTTCAGCCCTTTTTCTTTCCATTGGTTTATAGCATATCAATGAAAAAGAGGGAAAGATGACCTCTTACTAAGGGAAAAACTAACAAATGTAGAGTACCATTTGTTGGCTTTCTCTTTTAAGATTTCTATAGAAGGTGCTATTCTCACATTACCTTCTAGATAAGATGGAGGGTAGTATCTAAGTTTGAATTAAGGGACATCCCTTATTACCTTTTTAGAACTAAGTTTTAGGTTATGTATAAGAGATGGGATAGACGGTGACAATTAATTAAGTTGAAATAAGGCTAGGGAAGTTTGTTCAAAAGGGGTTAGAGATACCAAAGGTTTGGATCTTTATGGATTTAAGGATGTTTAGGTCTTGTAGGGGTAAGGGTAAATTGGTTTGGTTAGGAGAGACGTTGAAAATAGGGTTTGAGATGGAAGAAGACATAAATGGTAATGGTAAAAAACACATCTAACAATAGTAAGAAATTTAAAAGTTTGTGTAAAAAATTGAAAAGTAATAAGCGAGAATAAGGCAATAATGAGAGGGAGCAAACTTTAGTGCAAAAATGTGACTAAACAAATGAAGTCAAGCTAAGGCCAAGGCAAAGGAGAGAAAAAAGCAAGAAGAAGAAAGCATTAAGTTATAACCTAGAGGAAGCAAGAGGTAGTCAAAGAACACCTAACTCTTAATGCTTTGAAGAGAAAGATGAGCTTATCTCTCTAACAAAATTCAGCTTTGCTATATTTTTATAATTAAATGAGAATTATTTATTTACCTATAAATATTGTTATGTTTGATGTATTTAGTAGTGTTTATGTTCAAAAATCAAATAAGTCATGGCGTTTTCTTTTAGTTGTTAGCAAAGTTAATGGACAATGTAAAACTATTAATAAACTACTGAGAATTGGTATATATATATATGTGTGTGTGTGTGTGCGCGCGCGCGCGCGCCATATGGTGACATATTAAATGATAGAGATAAAGTAATTTAATGCTAATATATAATTTTAACATATTCTTGAATATGTTATAAACATTTTTATACTTTTTCATTTTAATTATAATATTTTATACTTTTTCTATTTTACTCAAATTTCTTCATTAGAAGAATGAGATGTGAGCTAAGCAGATGATGTTATTGCCTATCACTATGTTACTTAGTTCCCTCAATTTGGGTTGAAACAACAAGCGTATATTCTTAAGTGCAAGCCAATGCAAAGATCATTTCAATGAGGAGCTACTTAATAGGATGAGATTCCATACTACCTCATACTATGTTTATAGAGCTCATTACTTCTAGCATACGGGAACAATTGATTATTAATCAGTTAAACCTATACTGTAGTAGGAGAATGGCTTATGTATGGAGGATATAGCCATATCTATCTCTATTCCAGTGAAGTAGCTACTCAATCCACTCAATCAACTATGTAGAAACTAGTTTACAACCACAGATCACAAAAGGGGATCAAGGAATGCATAGACATGATTTATTCCCCTTTCAAGGATGAACACAGTATGAGTTACATAGCTCAAACTCACAAGTTTGTATTGATATTAAACCATGCGAGGATCATCTCAATGACAAGAAAGGAGAATTAAGAGAGCAACAAAACACATACCTGTGTAGGATTATCCCATCCCTTTTTGGGAATGTTGTTGAAGTCCCTATAATCCTATACATAAGCAAATCAAGAACAGGAAATTAGATCTGACATACAAATTCGACAACAGAATGTACGACAGAAGAAAAAAACAATTTCATGAAAAAGGAATTGACCTGAATCCTACTCTTCCTCTTCAAACTATCTCCGAAACCCCTAATCTCTAAAAGATGTCCGAGAGGGAGATGTTTACCTATGGAATACAGTCGCGTGGAAGTAGATTGAGAGCAGATTGTCCCTTGGAGGCACCTGGAAGCTACAAAGAGTCCCCCGGTAAAGAAAAAAGTTCTCAAAGGAAACCCAAATCTCTAAATAATGAACGTGAGAGAGCTATTACCTTTGAAGAAGAATCGATTGGAAGGAGTATGACGACCTTACTACCCCTCCTTGGAACCAACACCGCATCCAGAGCCTCACCCATCGCCAGTCGCAGGCTCCGTCAATCGCAAGTCTGAATTGAGTAAAGATTCGAAAGCGCGAGAAAGTTGGTGTTTGTTTTACCCTAATAGTCTTAATTAGGTAATGTTAGAATGTCGTAGTATTATGGAGTCCCCTGTCATTTTGTATTAAGTAGATTAAGCACGTGTATAAGACTTCAATTTTTGAATCCTTCAAATTAATGAAATTTTTTTAAATTTCTTAAAAAAAGTTCAAAAACATTTCTCAAATTGAAAGTAGGTGCAATGTATAACAAAAATCAACAAGCAACTTAGCCATGTAATATATTAGAATTCTCTTTTGGTAAAGGATGTAAGATCACGAGTGATTAGTAAAGTCTTATCTTTTGACTATACATTGTTGTTTAACAATGTAAGCATTTTTTACTTATTATAATTTTGCCTTTAAGACTTAATTTAAATCCAGTTTTTCAAAATAAAAAGAAAGAGAATTCTTTATAGAAAGTATATTGAGAATAACTAATTGTAATGTAAAGACAGAAGCTAGCTATTTAGATTATAATTATGACATAATTGAAATAATCTTTAAAATTGCTTCTTAATAATTTGAAAAGCCCATTAATTACGTATCCCATAGCCATATAGATGTTAAACTGAAATAAACTCAATTAATTGCATAATTAATATGTAAATTTCTTTTACAAATCGTAGATTTTATATTGTTTAATTATATTGATCTTTTATAATCTATTTATAGTTACATACCTCATATGCTTGCACAAAAAGCATGGATTAGAATTATATTTTAATTCTATTAAGTAAATTCATTTAATCAATTCAAAGACTTACTTAATATGTAGAATTTATAAATAAATTATGAATTCATTTAACTTATTTAATGAAATGCTTAGATTTTATCTTTATAACTAAGGTATATTTTATCATGCGTATGAATAAGAAAATAATGACTAAAGTTTTCAAGTTTGCCTTTTCTTTTCTTAACACTTTGGATTATTGTTTTCAATTGCAACACTCTGAATATATAGGACGGAATTTATCTAACGTACTATATATATATATTTGAAAATTATTTTCTATATTTATATATTCACGTACATATATGTGGGCAATATCTTGTAGTAACATATTAAGCGATAGGGGTAAAGTACTATGACATTAAGATGCAATTTTAACATATTCTTAAGTAGATTGTAATATTTTTATATTTTATCTTGTTTATAACATTTTTATTTTAATAAAATTTCTTTATTAGATGAATTTGAATTCTTTAAAAAGGTATATTAACTATAACTAATTGTAACGTGGAGATAGAAGGCTAGTTGTATAGATTATAATAGAAACTGTCTTCAAATTGTATTTTAATAATTTCAAGAACATCATTAATTATGTATCCAACAATCATGTAGACGTTAGTTTGATATAAATCAATTAATTGCATAATTAACAAGTAAAATTTTTTTGTAAATCATATTGTCTGTGAATATGCTTTAAATTGATAAATTAATTAACTTTTTTATATATCATATCTCATGTATTTGAAAAAAAAAAGAATAGAAGTTTTATATATTGAAATTCATTGATTAAATTAGTAAAATATATTCCATGACTTTCTAAAATATGTACAATCTAAAAATAAGTTATGAATTAAATTAAATTATTTAATAAATCACTCATATTTTATCCTTATAACTAAAGTATGACAAATCATGAATATTATTAACAAAAATTTAATGATATTATAAAAATGTGTTGATAATACATTTGTTATATGTATGAAAAAGCAATTGCATATAATATAGATAAATAAAGTTAATAAAAATAAATTATATTATCAAAAAATTGAGTGGGCGACTTTTATTATTATAATAAAGGATGGTTAAGGAAATATAATCTTATATTAATTCCAATAAGATGTCTTATCACATAAAACTCACAGGTCTTTCAAGAAGTACATGTCATCATTTGAAAATTAGAAAAAAATTATTACTTTAATAATTTCAAGTAAATAAACTACAATTTAAATCAAATTAAAATTCAAGTTTGAATTTCACAATTTTCTCTTCATTTTCATGATCATTGATTTCATATTATTGGCTACCGAATTGTTTATGTTCTCAAGTGAATTAATTCTTAATTTTTCAAATTAATCTTGAGTTTTTTCATATGATATTCTTTTTCATCTTCATATATTCTTAATTTTTAAAAACTTTACATGTTTGTTTTATGTATTCATGATTACTTATATATGAACTTCATTCCAAGCAAACTTTTCTGATGAAAAATGATATATTGGTTTTTATGATGCCTGTTTAATATTAATATTGAAAAACTTTAGCAAAGTTAAGTGAATATAAGTATTGTGGTTAAAACCAATCAACTATTTCCTATATGCGTAAAATAGTATATTGTACCAAGTGAAATTCTAATAGATATTTTGATGAAAATAAAACATAAGTACTACTTGTGGGTTTATTATTTTGATGAGAAGCACTATAAGAACAAGATGTGGTCATAATTCAAGAAGATAGTTCATAAAGATGGTAAAGAAAAGTTGAAGTTTATAACATTCGAAGTAAAGATCAAGGCATATTAATATCATTTTATTTTTTTACTAATTAAAATATATTCATCTTACTTCACTGTATTAGTCTTTTTGTTCACTAAGAGGTATTAAAGTTTTTTTTAAAAGAAATGTCTCTTGATCTTCAAAACACTCTTTAGGGGACATTTTGGAAGATTTTTTTAATTATAATTGCATTAAACAAATTAAGGTTGAGAATTTAAAGTTGTTAAATTTATGATTACGAGAGGATTGGTTAACTAATATAGATTAGTGGTTTATTAATGTAGGTTAAATATATAATAAAAGTAAGTTATTAACACATTATTTAACTAGTATGATGATATGGTCAATTAATCGTCCAATATGCTCTAATAGTCAACTAATGTGCAATATCTAGTAGATTTTATGGATCGAAGTCATATTAGTTGGCTAGTATGACCTAGTGGTCGACCAGTGTGCTAGAACTAGTCATTGTAATGGTTAATTTTTATCTCCAATGGCTATTAGGGTCTCAAAACCCTATAAATACATTATTGTTCATTGTTTCTTACATGTAAAATTATTTGAATGTTTTATACACGTATTTCTAAGTGTTTATTAAGCATTTGAGTATTCATTGTCTCATATTTAAGTGACAATCCTCTTTGATTTTATCAAAGTGATAAAGTGAAATATTTTGAGTTGTAAATTTCTATTGGGTTTCTTCTATTGTATTGAAGGGTGTTCTAAATGACATTAAGGTTCTTGTTTACCGTTAAGGAAGATTGTATAAAGGCGAAAATATTCTTAAAAGTTATTCTTTTCCTTGAAAGAAGAGATGAAGTTAAATTCCAATATAGTCTTGGGAGTGGATATATGCAAAGGTTTTTTATTGAATCATTATAAATTGGTTTGTGTTTCTCTTCCCTTGCTCTGTTTACATTGTTTTTGTAGCGTGTTTTCAAAATTTATTATATATTCATCTTTTATAAATTATGCTCATTTATACACTAAGGACAATAAGTGGTATTAGAGCAATCTATTAACTAACATTTCAAACAAAATCCGAACAAAAAGATTATAATGGTATATTTAAGAGTACTATCATCATTACCAGCTAAGAGGAACAAAAAATTAGTAAAGCTGCCTTATTTGATGACAAAGATTACTTATATTAGAAATCTATTATGAGATTTTTAACAAATAATAGAATAAAAATGCCTAATAGTTTGTGATTTTTTTTACTTAGTTCTAAACTTTTAAAAGTTTTCAATGTAGAGACTAACCTTTCAAAAATTATACAAATAGGTCAAAATGTTATTTTTATTGATGTGGTTAATAGATGTACAGCTAAGTGGCATTTAATAGACACCCCACATCATCAAAAGCAACCTTTGGCTTTATTTATACAAGTTTTAAAAGGCTAGTTATTAAATTAAACAAATTTAAAAGTTTGACACTAAATTAAAAAATATCAGAAGGTTAAATGGTTCCTTTACACCTATGAAAATTGTAGATAACAAAAATGTCCCTAAAATAAAGAAAGAATGGGAACATTAAGATACGAGATAAGTTTTTTATTGAATTATAGAACCTTACACATCTTATTTTATACATTAGGAAGAAATCTAGTGATTTCATAACACTGCAATTGGAGGAAATCACTAGATTTCTCCTTACAATATGAAATGATACTTCAAGAGATATAAGAAAAAATATAACACTTTTGGAAGAAAAAAAAGGACTTAACATTCAAACTCTTAATTGAAGAAGAGACATCTGCAAATGGAAGTGATGATGAAGACCTCATCTTTATCACTAGGTAATTCAAGAAAATATTAAGGATAAAGTATTTCTCCAAAATAAAGGATTTCAACAAAGATAAAGGTGATTCAAAAAGTAAGTCTTCTAACATTAATTATTTTAAACTTAGGAAACTTATCCACATGAATTCATAATGTCCTCGACTCAAAGATAATGAAAAGTACAAAAGAAATAATAAGAAAGAGAAAAAGGACAAAATAAGAAGAAAGAATTTAAAGCCTTAACTTCGAATCACACAAATGAATCCAAAAATTAGCATTCGGGAGGAGAGATAGCTCACATGCACTTTATGGTTAAGGACAATGATAAGGTAATATCTTGCCCTACTTCAAGTGACAAATGATGTTATAATTGAAAGTTTAGAAATCACATGTAAGCAAAGGAAGAAATAATCTTTTAAATTCAAGAAAGTTGAAAAAAAGTTGGATGCATGCTAGAAAGAGAATGAAAAGATAAAAAGTCAATTTCATAACATTAAATATCTTAAAATGTTATCATTATTGACAATCATACATTAGGCACAATAAAGTATTAAAGAATGAAAATGAGACATTGAAAAAGGAGATCAATAATCTTAAGGATTTATTACCTAAATTAACTAAAGGTAGTGAAAAAACTTGAAAATATACTAGGAACTCAAAAGATTCAATAATAGGTATAGGATTGGATATACTTGTCAGAGTGGCTTCCAACTCTAAGACTACATTTATCAAAGAAAAGTATATATATAATGAAGAGCCTTTATCTAAGATAGTAAATAAGTATAATAAACCCATTTCTAAATAAACACATTCACAAAAAAATACACTAGGCACACACATTGAAGATACGAATAATGAGTAAAATGATTTTGGATTGGAATCCAAGATGTAAGAGATGCATGACTAAGTTACACAAGTGTGGTAGTTTAGGGTCATTTGATGGTGAATCGTATGACATATGTGAATCTTGCTTATTAGGTAAGATGACAAAATTACCCTTTAATAAGCAAGATGAAAAAATTACACATTAAAGAAAGGGTGGAAGTTTCATGCTAAATTACATGGGATTAGAAGCCACTTGATTCCAACTAACTCTTCAATGATGTTGGGGTTTATAGGAAGGCTAAAGGGTGTAAGAAAAATCAATTTTCGTGCAAGTGTTGTGTGAAAACAAGAGATTTTTTGGTGAAGTATTACATCATCTTCTCTCAGTCTCTACAAACACTATCTCAAAGAATACATCACAAAGCTAGCACTTAGTGTGTGTTTTAGCCATTCTTCCTAAGAGGTTTCAGGCTTTGCTATTCATGCAAATATCATCAAAGATGTCCTCCTTTGGTCATTTTGGTTTATGACAACCCAAAAAGGTGAAGACAACGAAGAACAAAGGAGATTGTAAGGTACACATCTTATGTTCATGTTTTGTTAAAGTTACTTCTAATGGCACATGAAAGTTCTTAGCTTTTTGGGTTTTGTTTTATATTTCTGCTGTTGTTTTCTATTTTTGATACATGTGTTGCAAGATCAAAACCCAACAAATTAGTCTTCGTAATTTATAGGCCTCCTCCTCCTTTCATCTATTTCTCACTTTCTTTCTTTGTGCCTCCTGAATTACTAGATAACTTACTCTTTTACACTATCCCTATTTCAACTGGCTACCACATCTTTGACTTTCTTCTCATTCATGTTAGGGATCTTTAACACTCACATTCATCAACTCTTCTTTATGTAAACTTTAATTTTTCTAAAGTTTAGGGTTTTTCTAAAGTATAAAATTTCTTTAAGAAATTCCTTAATTCATATAAGTTGTATAGTTTTAATTTTATAAGTTAGATTGCATTAAATTGAAATCTTTTTCATCTTAGGGTGTTAAATTTCCTTTATTCAAAAATTTTTCATGATTAAGACTTTTCTTTTCAAATGGATTTTTTATAATCAAATTAAAAAGGGATTCAAAGTTATTTTCCTTTTAGTTATATTGATACATATTTAATTTTGTTCAATTTTGACATTTTGGGCACCTTATCTATAACGCTAAGCTCTTTGAGCCCTTTTGTATTAGTCTATACTTGAAGATACTATTGTATATTGATATATACATGATTGTATATGAGTTCAACAATGTATTTGAATCCTTTCGGTATATATGTTAGCGATATATAATATTATATACCCCTATATGAACTTAGAGTTCATCGATATGTGAAATCTTACATATTGTATGTATAAAGGCTCGAGAGCTGTGGATCAAGGAACTCGTACTCAGGATTATCGAAGTCAAGGGAGTGTACACCTTTTATTGTGTAAGTTAGGAAAACAATATCTCTTATATGGGACTAGGATAACCCAAGACATACATGATGACTTGTTTGTGAATTTTGAACCTAGGAAGTGCGTAGTAGAATTGAATCTCAAATGAACAACTTTGCACTTGGAGTGCAACTAATGACTTTTATTGCATGAAATAATGTTTTGAAACTTACATATGTATAACCGAGTCATGTATGGTGCGAGTATGTGTTCTCTTTTGGCTTAGAGCTATGACAAGGTTCCATTTTATCAATTGGACTGATAAATATCTTTTGGCTTAAAGCTATGACAAGGTTCCATTTTATCGATTGGACTGATAAATAAAGGCATAGCGCCTTCCTTGATTTTGGTACTTTATATTTATATATGATTTTTGTGAATGGTGAGATAACGATTGGTCATTCGTGTGCTAGGCACAACATATTAAGCGATCCCTGTATCCTTAATGTGGGTACCTAAAAGTCGAGCCTTCGTATCGATACCATTCTACGAGACTTGCAGGTGATTGCACACCTAAAGTTCTGGTCACCGACGAGATCATCACCTAGGGTTATGAAACTTTTGTCGACTGTAGTCTGGACTCGGCACAGATGAAAGTTAAGCCAACACTAGGAATCGGTGGGTGTGCACAATAGTTTGGCCGACTAGTGGTGACACACATAACTATTTTAGCCTATTCTAAGATTTGGCTTCTCGACGACATTGGATTTATACATGTGATGTTTTTCTACTCTTGTGTACTAGAATTGGAACCTATGTTTACTGGATGAGTGATTAATAGGCTAGGCCTATATGGTTCCTAACCAGTATATGTTGAGTCGTAGGCTAGGCCTATAGGTTTTTGTGTCATGTGTGTTCACTTCATAGGTGGTTATGTGCATGCTAGATGCATGAAAAAAATCGTTATTAGGTTATTTAGACCGTCTTGGTGTGTACTGAGTTCTATTTGTGATATATGTTTTCCTTGCTCATTGTGTACATAGTGTACTCACCCCCTCAGCTTTCCAATCATGCAGGTTAATTTGGTGAGCTTGAAACTCTGAGTGGATCATGTGGTCTTTTGACATTTTCGGGTCATTATTGCATGTGGGTAGTCTCTATTTTGTACTTTTAGTGTATAGTGGCTCATGATTATGAAGATATGATTTATGATTGTGTAAATTAACTATTAACTATCTTGTGGTTTGTAAATGACCTTAAGTATGAACCTTTTGTACTATTGTTATGATTGCTCTTGAGTGGACTTAAAAGTCCAGAAGTTGTGATAGAGTTGTAACGTCAATATAGAAGTCCGTTTAAAACTAGTTTACAAGTGTTTCAATTGAGTTTTGGGATTTTCAAAATATAGTCGTTGTGTTGTCCAAATATTTTTAAAAGATATTTAGCTAGCTTTACATAGTCGGGTTAAGTGGTACTGTGTAACATCCCGTTTCCAGAGAACGGGTCGGACCTGAGAAACGGGTCCAAGTGTGGTAAATCGAGGCATCTCATGC
>JAOTAY010019947.1:0-13902 GCA_025629805.1 Erythroxylum baracoense
GTGACACGCCACCCTCGCGGGGCACGGATTCGGGTATCACTGTCGATATCGGGTTCGGGTCCGGCGGGAGTGGGGTGATACATGGACGACCGTTCCTGGCTACTACTCACTCAATAATTGATGTTGATAGGGGAGAATTAACTCTAACGATAGGGAAGCAGCGAATAACCTTCAAAATGTCAAAGAAAGACATCGGTTTTCCTTTACCTCCAAATAATATCAAGGAAATCAAACTTCGAGGACAATGGGAAGATATTAGGGATCCTAGGAATGCATTTGAAAAGAAACGATTGTATAGAAGAAGGCGAAGGACGGAGAATCACAAAGAAGGTAGAATCCAAAGTATGGTAGCTCATGTGCAAATTGTGAGATTAGTGACTGCCCTATCATTGCACCATTCATTTGAACCATCGTGAGAAAAGAAGAGCATCGAGCTACCGATGTTAAAAGAAGTGCTACATAGGAAGTGACCCATGGATTGTTATTTCACTTGACTTTTTAGATAGTTTGAATTCCGTCATTAGATTATTTCGTTTCCAAATAAAATCAAGAAGGCATAGGACTTCGACATGAATTTGATGATCGACGAAGTATGCAAAGAGAGGTGAAAGGGCTATAAAGAGTTAAGAAGTGAGTTTAGAAATTGGAGAAGGATAAAAAGAAAAAATAAATTCATTGGTGAAAAAAGGAAACAGGACTATAATTATCAAATATTACCATTTTACCCTCCAATCACCTTTATATTCATTTCTTGGTAATAGTGTGCCCTAGGCCAATGGTCATATATGACTTTTGTACTGACATTCTGATTTATTATTTATATATTATGAGGTATTCTTTTATATATGCACGTATATTGTTTATGTAATGTGATTTACATTCCATGAATAGTTTTGGGCTTATGTCATCAAGTACGTGACTTGATAGTAAAACCATAAGCATTATAATACTATTCTAGACTATCCCTGGTCGATCATTATTAGTGGAACAATAATGAATTAAGGATAGTATGTGTTTTGATTGATGTTAACTTTTTACTGGTCATGGATATGAGTTATCAAATCAGATACATTGATATATGTTAGAGAACATATATTGGATTGACCCATAGAAAGAACACTACATGGTTTCATTTCATTAGTGATTCTCAATATGGTTTGACTTTAGTCCTTTGACCTGAAGGCATCATGGTTCCCTACATGAGGAATTCAGTGTTTTGACATTAGACTAAGTTATCTTTAACCCGATAGCAAGTAGTCTTATGTTGGACATTAAATGAGTCATGTGGAGGGGTGTGAATGATGTAGATGGGATTTGTACCTCTCTTAAATGAGAGATATATCATTTGGGCCGTTTGACAAGTATGACTGAAGAAAGGCATGGCCGTGCTCAAATGAATTGATGAGGAGTCATCAATGTCATTTGTTATAGTTAGTTAACTTAACAATCAAGAAACTATGATTAATCAAAGGTTGACATATACCATGCCATATGATTAATCTTGATATTATGTTATAAAGGGACTGATTTTGTAACCATGGTTACAGGTTAAATTAGATTACAGATCCTCATTTGATTTGGGTAGTCATAATGTCTTGCTAGAGGCCACTTATGACTTATGGGCCTTGAACTATGATCAAGCCCATTACAAACATCAAATGAGCCTACAGGGTCGCACACAAAGAGTGATGTGATTTGGGCTTATCCTCTTGGGCCTAATTTATTAGGCACTGAATAAATATACATGGATATATTTATTGGGTTAGATTGAATTAAGTTGTCGGCCTTTTATTATATGAGATATAATATGGGCCAAAACTTATTAGGCTTCTATAATCCTAATGGGTTTAGTATTATGATATTCTTATTCCTAATAGGAATAGGGATTAGGGTTTCTTTATAAATAGAGAACTTATGTCTCATTAGAATACACACAAAAAACCCTAGCCACCTAGACCTAGCCACTTGATCTTTTTCTGATAGAAAACTGCGCGGCGTTTTAAAGTATTTTAGAACGTGCTAACACACATTAGCCACTGCTTGGATCGTTCATCTTCGTGTGGATACCGATAGAGGACATTCGTGAGCTACAGCATCATCATATCTAAAATGAATCCAAATCAAGTGCTTCAAGAGATAATTTCGGTTACACTTCTTGTTATTTAGTTTTGGTTAACCAAAGGCACAAGGCACGAAGTCCTATGGTCCATTCCGCTGCGTATTGTGAATTTCTGGGCCTAAGCGATCCTATAGACCTAACCTTTCCACTTGTATGTTGATGATCGTATGATGTTTGGAAGCTAGGGTTAAGTGTGATTTGAACACCTTGAAATTAAACAAGTGTAAAGCATTATTCTTTACAGTTTGATGAGTAGCAACTTTTATGATGATAGTTAGAGGTTAAATGATCATAAAGTGGTGATCAATATATACTAAAACGTTGGTGAATAAATGAACACATTGATGTCTCGTTTTTATGTATATGATGGTTAATAATTCATAAGTTGTTATAGAGATGTTTTTGAGGTAGGATGATCCCTAAAATGTTGTAGAAAGAATGCATAAATTCTATAAAGAGATGAGATATTAATGTTCTATTTTTAATGTAAAATCACATGAATGTTTGGTAGTTGTTATTAGGTAAACTAAAATGAGTTTAAAGCTAAAGAAAAGGAATAGTGTGGTGTCTTGAAATGAGATGAATTAAGGTAATAGTTTAGAAATGAAATGAACGTGATAATAGAGTAAAATGTGTGCTGAAATGTTGATGATGAATATGTCTAAATGAATGTTCTGTTTTTGTGTTTTTGATCAACCATGTAGTGTAATTTGTTTGTGATTATTATTGAGCTGAAATGGAGGTGAGAATGAAGAGGAAATGATGAGGAATTAACCTAGAAATAATAGACTAAGCATAAGATGTTTTGGATGTAACTTGCAATAGTTGGAAAAGCTAAAAAATGGGAAGAATTTTGGCTGGGATTTTCGAACATGAGTAACCCATGATCGTGGGAATGTGGGAATACATGAAAAGGGCCGAAACTTTTTGTTAATGAAACCCATGGTAGTGGGAAGTCACCACGATTGCGGGAATGACTTTTACATGAATTATGTTTCTTTTATGTGTGGTTTGAATTGTAAATTGGATATTTTGTGATCTTATAATACTAGAATAACCTTAGTGAATGATTAAATTATGAACTTAGAACAATCTTGTACAAATGAGGTGTAAATCTAAGTTTAATTTAGGCATATATGAGTTTTGAAGTATGAATGATCATAAGCTGTGAATTATGGAAATAGACCCGGGATTGTCATTAAGCATGCATTATACATAACACATATACATATGTGTATGATTGAGTATTAATGTGATTGTGTAATTTAGTAATGTGTAAATATGTATGTGTTGCATGATATAGAAGCGCAATTAAGGCGACAACATCCAAACATTACCAAGACGTAGAGGCAATAGCTATCTGGAGCATACTCTGAGTAACCTAGATCGTCTCACGCTAATTCACTGTTTTGTTTAAATTTCTGTATTGAATCATTATTGATGTGATGGTGTTAATTCTAGATATTGATTGTCCGAGGCGTTTGTTGCATTAAAATCACATTGGAAGTGCTCATTGTATGTGAATTTGTCAGAAATAAGTTTACTTAACATTATTATTGAATGTTGGACTTAGGTCCGATGATATGTGAAAGTGAATGTGTATACTAAAACAAAGTGAATGATTGATCATATCTGATGTGATGCATTCATAATATGATATGCAAGAAAAGATAAAGGTAGTTATGACTGGAGTTGCTAGTAAAAAAAAGAGCTTAAAGCTCAGAATGTGGTAAGAGCCTTTAGCTCACTATGTATAATGAGCCCGGTATCCCCAATAAATACGGGATAGTTATTAATGAGCCCGGTATCAACAATGGATATGGGACAATTAAAAAGGCACTCGTTCACAACAACATAATAATTGAAAGTCAGTCTTATGAGCATTGTATATATATTTGATATGTATGTTTTAAATGATTGAAATAAATTGTTTGAACAATTCTAAATGTGAAATGTGAAATAAGTGATCAAAGTGATATTTGATGCTCTATGATGATTGGTGAAGAAATGTGCCATATGTGTTAATACTTATTTGCAATTTGAATGTGAATTGTGAACTATTCTGTGTTTGGTATGAGGGAGCCATCGAGGATGGTTAGCTCACTGAGTTTGCAAAACTCATCAAAATTGTAACGTGGCTTTTTAGGTACAGGAAAGGAGACTTAATTGCTAAGGCATTCTAGGAGAAGAATAGCTCTTATTTTTTTGGATAGAAGAAATGGACCAAAGGTCAGTCAGTTGAGAATGAAGTGATAGACAGAGTTTTTGTATAGTTCTTCATTTATATAGTATATTTTTGTAAACAGAGCTATAGAATCTGATAAGTTTTTAATACTGTATATATTTGGATGATGTATGTAATGCTACAATGTACATTATGTTTTATGAAATGAAAATGAGGAATTGAGTTTTAGATATTGAGTAATTATGTTTTAATTATGATTCCATGATAAGTGATGTGATTGCTCTGGCACATTGTTTCCACCAGGTATTTGTTCGAAGGTTTGATAGACATGCAGGCACGTGTCAGATTGGAGTGGGGTGCCAAATCTCCAATCAAAAAGTTACTCTGAAAAAAGGTACAAAGTTTGGATGCAATGATAGATGCCAAGCTAGTTTTAAGCAGTTAAAGAAGATTCTCACTAAAGCTCCAATACTGACATAACCAACTTTAGGCAAAAAGTATGCCATGTACAGTGATGCTTCTAGGAATGGTCTGGGTTGTGTACTAATACAAGATGGGAAAGCCGTGGCATATGCCTTGAGACAGTTAAAGCCACATGAATAAAATTGCCCTACATATGATTTAGAATTAGCAGTAGTGGTGTTTGCCTTAAAAATCTTATAGCATTACTTATATGGGGAAAGATGTAGGGTATACACAGATCACAAGAGTCTCAAGTACCTATTCACACAGAAGGAGCTAAATTTGAAGCAATGAAATTGGCTATAATTGTTTAAATACTATAATTGTGTGGTTGAATACTACCTGAGGAAAGCTATTATGTTAACAGATGCTTTGAGAAGGAAGTTTATTTCAGCTATGTCATTACAAAATAATACATAGAGATTTGTACCAGATGGATCTTTAATGGACCAATTAAAAACAAATCATAACTTGAGACAAATGATAGTACATACACAAAAAGATAATCCCAAGTTGTAAGAAAGTATACAAGTGGTACAAAAAGGGAAACAAATTGGTTTTGTAATGAAAGATGACAAAAGTTTATACTTCAAGAGGAGATTGTATGTATTGATAGTAAAGGACTTGAAGAAGAAGTTATTACATAAAGCTTATAATATTGTGTTCACTTACATCTTGGGGGTAATAAGATGCACCAAGACTTTAAACAACTTTATTAGTGGCCAGGAATGAAGCATAATATGTTGGACTATAAATCCAAGTGCTTGACTTGTTAGTAGGTGGAAGTTGAGTATAAAGTCTCGTCTGGCCTATTAAATCCCATTCCAATTCCACAGTGAAAATGGGATAATATCACTATGGACTTTATTATAGGCCTATCTCTCACACAGAGAAAGCATTATGTGGTACGGGTTATAGTGGATAGGCTTACTAAATCAGCTCACTTTATACCTATTTGTCGTATAGATTGATTAGCTAAGTTGTATGTGAATGAGATTTTTCGGCTACATGGAGTGCCATTTTCAATTGTTTCTAATCGAGACCCACGATTTACATCAAGATTTTGGAAAAACCTGAAAAAAGCTTTGGGTACTCGATTGACCTTCAAAAAAACACTCACCCACAAATGGATGAGCAATCTGAAATCGTTATACAAGTGTGGAGCACATACTTAGAGCATATGTTATGGAATTTCTAGGTAGTTGGGATAGGATCATTCCTTTGATGGAATTTGCCTACAATAATAGTAATCATGTAACGCCCAACATATACCCTAGAAGTATTATAGCATGCCTAAGATGTAATTAGAAGGGAATATAATGAATGAATTAAGTGCATCTAAGTATAGTAAGAGACATAATGGTACTTAATGAAAAAGATATGGGTAATTTGTTTGTTTTGGCATAGACATACATACTTAAATGTGAAATATGAATGGGAATTTTTAATAGTTTTGCTTAGACTATGGGTGTGATGTGAGGGTTATTGATAAAAGAAGTATTTCATAAGCAAATGGGATTTTTTTGGTTAAATTGAATGTATTTTTGTGCTACTCTTGCATGATAAGACCAGAGTTAGTTGATTTCAGATGTGTCCCTCGCTGAATGTATAGGTTCCACCTGAATAGACATCTATAATTTGGTCATATAGTGGTCTGTAGACCTTCAAATTGGAAATTAAAATAGAGACATAGATATAAAAATTTCATTTAGTAACTGAAATCTTATTCTGTCTTTAAGAGTTTTGAATTTTTTTTTGAAGTTGAGTTATGGTTGTTGTCCTTGTTTTTGAACAGCCTATAGTGTTTTTAGGTATAATTCCCAAAACAATTAACCAAATGGCATAAAATTTATTCCATTAGAAAATTAACACTTGCGAGAATAAAATTAATTGATAATATTATAGGCCAATTTGGGAAGTAAAGGAACAAGAAGGACCAATATGTAATTTTTCTAAAGTTAACACGTGGACCAATTGGATTAAGGCATGTGGGACCAATAATAATAAAACATGTATGCCCACTAGGAATTAAGCATATGTGTGAGTCTTAGAGCTCTTGAATGGGTGTATGGAGAGGGGAGATGGATGACACTTTAGGGGTTCTAAGTTCAGATTTTTCTCTCCTCTCCATTTCAGCTTCTTCATCGAATCATTTTTATGTAAGAAATCAAGCCAATCTTAGGTGGAAATCCAAGTAAAAGTTAGAAATTTTCTCTTCACCTTGACCTTTTCTTGCTTTACTTATGAAGAAATGAAATTATAAGGTTAGAAGTGGTATTGAGATGTGTATTTGTGACGTTTCTAGTTGGTGAGTCAAGCAAAGCCAAAGAAGGCAATAGAAGACCTATTTTGTGGTTTGGGACTCCACTTAGCTAATTTCTGTATTTGTATATATTTGAATTTGTAAAAGGATGCATTTGGATGTTGAATTGTTGTTGGGATGATGCTTTGGTTCTATTTTGGTGTTGTATAGAATTGGTTGAATATGACAAGAGATTATTATGTAGTGGAATTCTGTCTAGAGTTTGTTGAACCAGTCACATTTTTTTAATTATAAATCAACCTAAAGACCTCTAAATTTGGCGATTCTAGTTGCATACGAAAACTAAGATATAGAACTAGAAATATCTAGAGAGACTCTAGCTTAATTATGGCTTTATAATGTTAGAAATTGGGATAAAAATGGTGACCTGATACTACCCCTATTTTGGAGCAGCGTGTGATATTTGGTCTATAGCTCATGTGTTAGAAGTCCGAATGACCTGATCTTTAGTGTTTTGGAGACTAAAAACATAGATGGATAAATTTCTAGAATACCATGAAACCCATTTTGGACTTTTCTATACAGATATTAAGAAACAACTATACTCCATCATATGATTTGTTTCTGGACTGATAGTTTGCCTACTTTTAGACCACTTTAGGGTTTAGCTCAAATTGCACTGTTTTGAGTTGTTTTTGTTTACAATTTTTACAGAATCTTATCTGAACCTTTTTGAATGTGTATGAAACTTTTGGAACACCTAGAAACAAATGAAATAGGATTTACCACATGTGAATTGAGAGACTGAACATTAGAATATAAGATTGAGCATAATGCATTCCAAAAAAAATTTACATGTACACAAATGATTTGTATCCATATTCATCACTTATATGTGTATAATATGATTATGCAAGTGTGATTTTGATACCCTTTTAATGGTGATAAGTTATGAATTGCATGTATGAATGCAAATATAGATTTTATCACTTGAAATATATATCATATGATTTACTAATATATGAATTATGAAATTTACAAATGGTTGAAGAAAACGTTATAGCACCTACTCCATTGTCTTGGTTGTTGATAGATAGGCATGCCTATAGGGATATAGTGTAGTTGCTATAGTTTGACACCACCAGTGTCTACAATTCATTATCTTCACGTATCCACAGATCAATACCTTTGGGTATCCACAGTTTGATGCCTTCGGGTATCCACAGCTTTGATATCTTTGGATATCCACAACATCATTATCCATACCTCGAGAATGTGAGGCCTAACACAGAAAGTAAAATAAATAGATATAAATAAGAAATATAGTATGACAACATAAATAATTGGTACATGAATGAGCATTTGCATTTGTATTGATAATTTGTATGATTGAGTGTTGAATATCAATGTTTGACTTTTGAAGGTGAATTTATGGCATATAAACAACATATTAAAGCATGTTTGCATTATTTATTTGATTAAGTATGGCATCACTATTTATATTTATGCGATGTTCATGAATGTATGTGCTTGGTGAATGAATGATGTGAGTGGTTATCCAAACTAAATGTTTCCCCACTAAGCTTTCAAACATAGCACGAGTGTTAATCTGTGCAGGTCCAAGTTATAAGTGTAAGTTACAGGGAACATTTGCAGGGACTAAGGCTAACAGATATAAAAAAAGTACTTTTGGAAGGTGTTTTTAGTTAAAGATGATTGTACATTTGATGGTTAAAGGAAATTGTATGTTTTATTTTGGATTACCATGTAAATGTAAAGATGTTTTACTACTATTAAATGATAATGTTAAGCATTGGGGAGTTTTATAATGTGTATATGTATAGCATTGAACTGAAATGTACGATGTGAATGTATGTACAGGAAATTGATTTCCTTATGTATGGATGTTGTAGGTTCCACATAGGTGGTCTTACATATCAGACCAGTATAGACATGGCATCATATGGAGCAGTATATGACAAAAAATATAAAGCACCTATTTGGTGGATAGAATTAGCTGAGAACAAGATGATTGGGCCTGAGACTGAAGGTTGTAAGTGATAGAAAAAAATTATATCTTAATTTGAAGAGGAAAGGTATTGAATATGCAGTAAGTGACAAAGTTTCCTTGAAAGTTTTCCTGTAGAAGGGTTTTAAGATTCAGGAAATGGGGAAGACTTAGCCCTAGATTTATAGGTTTGTATGAGATCCTTGAAAGGATTGAACCAGTGGCATATAGGTTGGCTCTTCCTATGGAACTATATGTTAAGCAAGTTTTAATCTTATAAAACACTCAATATTCTATAAGGATAGGGGTTATAAGCGTAGTATATGAGGTTTCGATCCCATAAGGAATTAGTGAACCAATCGAATCTTGATTTGTTTAAGTCCTAAAAGTGTAATTAAATAAAAATAAAAATGAGTAAGAAATTAAGCAATTGAATATGAATTGAATGAAAATGAAATTGTAAAATTGACACAAAGAAATCAAAATTGAGCACAACTAATTAACAATTGAAAATTCATATAAGGAAGATTAACCAATTATGAGAGAAGGGGATTTATCTTATCATCTAATGCTAACTTAATCACTTTTAAGCGAATTCGGTATTGATCCTAGAATTTCAATGAGCCGATTACTCTCTCTTAATTATAATCGTTTAACCCCAAATCATAAACCCTAACTGAATTGAATTAAGGGATTTGCAATCTCTCAATTAGCAAATAGCTCACATATCCAGTTAGATCTAAAGCATCCTAATAGACAATCAGGTCCTCACATGAGATCTCTCTTTGTATAAATTACCAATTTGATTGTTTACGTAATCTATTAGATTATTTAAATCTCATTACATAACCTAATCATTTTGCTATTAGATTGCTATCTTGATTTATTACTAAAGCATACAAATACAACAAGCAATCACAATACCCAACTTGTTTACATCAAAACCAATCAAATTAACATTGATTCAAGAACAAATCCTTAAAAGTGTTTAGAACATCCTTAAACCCAAATTCAACATCATCAAATCCATATTATGCATTAAATGAAAAAAATTTATCAAGATGGAAGGAGAAATATAACTTGGAGTGGACTGGGAATAGCGACAATAGTACCAGTAGCCCCCTTTTCCTCTCTCCTCTTCTCTCTTCTTCTCCTTTCTTCCATAGCTTTTTTCCAAGTGCAACAAAATAGAAGTTCCACTTAGGGTTTCTTTGTTTTCCTTTTATATGTTTTTTCCATTTAGGGTAAAAACTAGGTTTTACTCATACCTAAATGTTTAAAATGACCATCAAAATGTTAAGTTAGGAAGCAATGCCTACGTCTATTATCATGCCTATCATGATCATGGCCAATAGGTCACGATCATGGGACTTAGAATTTAACTTCTATCATGATCATGGCTAATAAGTTATGATAATGGCCTTTGCTGGGTTGCTTCTGTCACGATCGTGATTGGTATGTCAAGATTGTGGCCTTGGCTCCTCCTTCGAACTTTCTCCAAATCTTCTTAGATCTTCTTTACCTAATCTCAAGCACTAACAAACTCACTAAAACACCTCAAAACATAAACTTAAAACCCGATAACATGCTCTAAACCACATAACACTAAAAAACATAAACACACAGTCACACAAACACAATTCTAAACCGAAGCATGCATAATCATTTAATTAACAACTAAAAACATACTAAATTACCCACTAAAACATAATGCAACTTATAACTATCAACATCCCCATACTTAAACTTTTGCTTATCCCTAAGCAAAAATGAAAACAGAAGAAAACAATAACACATATAGGCAATAATGGTGCAATGGCATTGAACTACATGAAACTAATTTAACTTAAAAAACAAACCTTCATGTTGTTCTAACTTATTAACTTATGAAATATGTGGTTAAGCAGTTCAGACTGAATATACATACTAATCAAGACCTTAATGTCAAATTCATTCATCCTCATCAATTGTACACATACATTGACAATTATTTAGTCAATCAAAACTGTAACTATCCCTAAGTAGCTTTTCATGAAAATTTAAGCTATTCACAAAGATCAGTAGGTTTATTTGACAAAACACTATTTTTATTAATTTTCATTGACATTGACCTAGTCTTTTGACACAAAGGCAAACATTTGTGATGAATGTCTTCTAACTACTTAACTAAATCGTGTTTTTATTCATAGGCTTGGTTGGAATGTCATTATAGTCTTTTGACACAAGGACAAAAATTTATGATGAATGTCCCCTAGTTACTCAGCTAAATCACCTTCTTAACTAACTACTAGCTCTATTTATAACTCGAAAGCTAGCAAAATAGTTATTTATTTAAGAAATACATTTTTTCTTTTTTAATATTTTGTTGCCTACCTCATTTTTTTGGCTAATCATTCTCATGAAAGGATATTAACGATGCTACTTATTCGATTAACCTAAAATTATAAATGTATGTGGCAAGTTCCTAAGGTGAATACACTAACAATATATCCTAATTAATATGCATATTTAACCAAAGAGACCTAGGACACCAATTTCACAAGCTAATAATTCTTTACAACCTAGAAGAATATGTTTAAAGCTATATTGATTCCATTAAGTCCTAGCCATTGACACATTCTCATGAGTCACATCATGAAAACCTAAACAAGACTTATACACAACATGCAAGATTCACACTCAAAATAAAAACATACAATGCACATAATGCTCCCCACATTGGGACATCACATTATCCTCAATGTGAGAAGAACAATTAACACATAAGGTGGGAATAAAACAAAATGGCAAGAAAACATAAGGATAAAATAAAAATAAAAATAAAATAAAAATACAAGCGTTAGAGTATAAAAACTAGTCATGAAGAATGAGGTGGCGATGGCAATGGTGTTGGAGGTGGAATCTCCACACCTTAAGCTGTGAAGTATTTGTGAATGCTTAAGATGTTTCAGTGTTGTCTTCTATGCTCCTTCGTTATCTCCTTCAACACCTTGACATTATCTGCAATAGCTTTGTTAGTGTTTGAAATTGCGTCAAGTACCTTCTCCCATCCAGCTATCTCTTCCTCTCCTGACTCTTTACTGGTTGATTCCTACTCTTATTTTGGTGGTGTTGAACTCGAAATAGCCAATCCTACTCTGTTATTAACATGAGATTTTGCATTGATATCTTGAAGTTCCATATTATGGGACTTTAAGATCTTAGCTCTCATCAAGTGATGAGTCTTAAGTAACTTAAGAAGTTGTACAATTAATCCATCACAATTGACACCAAAATACTCCGTAATAGCTATAACTAAATATCACATGCTAGATTATTACTTCTCTTTTTTGGAGTAACAATATTAACCTTAAAGATGGGGGTGGAGGTGAAAACTTAGACGTTATAGTCTATGAACCACAATATGAAAAGTTAATTAACTGAACACTTATTGGTTTCAATTTGGTCAAAAACTATTTGACTTATAAACTTGTGTAATAGCAAGTACTCAGGACTACAGATAATGTTATCGTGGGCATTTTTAGAGCCAAAATTCTCCAACCAATTCAGTTCAGTCCAATTTCTTATGGCATAGAAGTCATCATACTAGTCCACAATGATTGACGCCAGGAATCCATCGATTTCACACAACATCTCGTAGTTTAACTCATATGGTTGACTTTGCAATCAAAACCATAAATCCTTAGGGTTACTATGCTCAAATAAAAGGGAGGTGAAGAACTCCAGGATGAGTTCTTCATAAATGAGTTAGTTAAAGCGCAGAAAACCAGTGAATTCTTCCCCCTAAATTTTCAACACATTCTTTTAATCCAATAATTTCTAAATCTAAATATTGAGGCACATTTTTTTTTCAAACTAAGGGTTTGGAACTGGTTACCTTTTCAAGTAAATCAAAAAAGGTGTTCCATAAGTCATCACTTGGTTTCTTTATCCGTGCCCCTACACTTGTGCTTTAACTTTTCCTTGAACGCGCTTAGCCATTGATAGGTGTGCATTAGGATATGTTTTTATTGGCAATTGACATATGTTTTCTAGCATAATTGTTGTTTATTGTTCTAGTTTAGGATTCATTTTTGTATGTTTTCATTAAGTTTGATTTTCAATGTTGTTCTTTTATGTTTGATGCTAATTGAGGGTAAGAATTGATTATTTTTGTGTAGGAAATAAGGGGGATCAACTTGGAGGATGAACAAGAGATTAAAGAAGAGAAGACAAGAGTAGTTCATCTGGGACAAATTCCCACGTTCGTGGGAATCAAGCAAATTCCCACTGACATGGAAAATCAAAAAAAAAATAAAGAGTGGTTCTATCTATAATTCCCACGTTCGTGGGAAACATACAGATTCCCATGGGCGTGGGAATTGTAATCCAAGGCAATCTATGAGGCTTCATTAAACCTAGGATTTTTAGACTATAAAAACATCATTAAACCTCCATCTTCAAATGAGACGACACCCACCTGTAGAAACACCATCCTTGAGTGGAGAACACACATTCAGAGCATTAAGAAGAGAAGGAGTTTTATATTTAATTTTCTGTAACTTTGATTTCTTCATTTCTTCGTAAAAATGGTTTATTTGATTGTTGATGATGTGTATGGAAACCATGTTAAGCTAATTTCATATTAGGGATTGCTTTTGAATTATTTTGTCAAAACTCATATTTTATTTGGTTGAATAAAGTGTCTTTGATGGTTGTTAATTTTATTTGTCATCTTACAACAAATTGAAAGAGTGAGTGAGATGAGATTTGTGTAGGATTGTACAATGAGAGTTGGCAACCTATAGGCTAGCAATCATTATGTCAATTGAAGAATTAGAAGAGAGATCTCGATTAGTCAATTGATCACCCATAGGATAGCTTAA
>JAOTAY010019948.1:0-13902 GCA_025629805.1 Erythroxylum baracoense
GATGCCATGTGGAGTGTTTGTAGTGATTGATCGTAGCTCACCCTTATCGTAGGATATGTACCGGAATGACCTGCGGGTGTCCCGGTGCGTACCCTACGGTAAGGGGGTGTTACAGACATAAACTATGTAATTACTTAATTAAAGATAAATTTAAGAAATCTAATTTATTAATCTTAAATACATGTTAGGATTATAACTTATATTCATTTTTAATATATGGAAACCTAATATGTAACATATAAAGAAGGATTAAATAAATAGAAGATTATTTAATCAAGTTGGACTTGATTATTAAATTTGAAAATTTTAAGGTAAAATATAATTTATTCATAAATAAAGATAAATATTAGATATTGAATCTTATTTAGACATAATTAATATTTAATTAGAACCAATTATAATTGCAATTTCAATTAAATTATGAAAAAGTCTAAACTTTATTATAAATACGCGTGAACTCTAAAGGAATTAGTATTTATAGCATATCCTTCTTTATATTTGTAGAATTATCTCAATTTTTTCATGTACGTATTGTTAAAGTCATGCGATTATGATAATTTCATATAATGTGTGAATTCGAGGAGAGTTGGATGAAGAGAAATCAATACAATTTATGAATTATAAACTATTATAATTACATATTAATCATATTATAAGTTAAAATGATCTTGGTTTAAAAAAAACATGAATTTTTTTTATTTTTCTTCCATTTTGCGTGAGGTGAGATCCCACTTGAAAATATTCAGCTGATTGGTGGTTGTGTTGAAACTTTGAACAGGTTGATTAACAAATGATTAAGGGGTTTGGGCTTCAAATACGATTATTTTGGAGGGCTTTAAGAAAGGCCGAATTTGGAAAGGAAAGGGAAATAACAATGGTAAAGAAAATGGAGACCTTTGGATTGGCTGTTCAATCAAATGCTAATTGAAAACTGGCTTCGTTTTGTATCAAGCGAGGTCGTGTTGTGTCAGATTAAAAAGCATTAAAAGCAATCATTCAGAAAGTCCAAATTTATTTATTAAGTTATAGTAACAGGAAAAAAAAAATTAGAGACCAAACCGTGACACCAAGTACCAACCACAATCAATTTCCTTCCATGTTATTATCAAAATCTCAGAAAAAACGAGCAGACAACTTTACTGCTCTTGTGTGAACAATCACATGCCGGAATTCCGGTAGATGTATAAACTCTTACCTCGGATCCCTCGAGAAAAGCTATGAAATGGACCGGGGTTGAACTCGGTTAAATCGAATTTGATTTAACTGAATTGGATTCTGGGGTTTGGGGTGGGGACCCAAAAGACAGAATTCTTTAACAGGGGCTATGGAGATTGAGGTCTCGAGCTCCAATCCTTTTGTGGCTGTGGAGGATGAGAGGAAGATTAAAACCGATAAAGATCGGGTTCGCGTGAAGAAGAAGAGTTTACAGGCTTTGCTCGAGGAGTGCCAGAGAGCTCTCGAATTGCTTAGTAACGGCGGCGACGCTGACGATGATGACGATGAGAACGAGTGCGGGAAACGGGAGTTGAAGCAGATGCAGGAGGAATCACCGGGCTCGCCTGTCGACCAAGAAGCCGATGAGGTTAGGGTTTGATTGTTTCTGGGTTCTGATTGGATGTTTGGTCTTTGAGAGATGATTGAATATGCAAATGAAATTCTAGGCCAAGATGTTATGTGGAAACTTAATTACGGTCCATTCATTTTTACTTTTAGCTCCTTGTACACCTTTCTCTACATAATGATTATACAAGAAAAATATATACGATAGTTTGTTCTTTTTCTTCTTCTTCTTTTTTTTGTCCCCCCTTGGTCTGTTTTCCTTTACGTCCCCAGTAAGTTCAATTTTGACTCTCAGTTAAGTAAGGTTTTTATACCGCATGGCATTTTTCATGTAAAGCCATGCCAAGTTGGAATGTAAATCCATTTCACTATTGCTTAATGTTTTTGTTATTACGTTTCAATTTTTAATATAATGTATCGTAGCTTGTTTTTCGTGTTCCATTGATTGTGTACTGAACAATCTGCATCTGATGTAGCTTTAGTGTAAGGAGACTTCATCCCGTCTTGAACTAAATGTGATTTTCTTTACCTTTTATGGCTATCAGGAGTGTAATTCAGGTGTTTTATGTTTGCTTTTCTTCCTGCAGTTGTGTGACCTTCTCAAATCTAGATTGGAAGGCCCTGATTTTCTTGAAATGTTGGAATCTGCTCAAATTTCAGTTTCAAAAAGTCTCGCTGGTAAGCACCAGGAAATTTTCTGGTTAGAATTAGCTGCAAATGGGGTTTTAGTGGCCTAAGTTTTTACTTTGGTGCCTGATTGCAATTTCAAAGTTAAGCCTTAGTGAGCTCTATGCTAAATCTGTGTGCTTCTGTTTGCCTTTTCATGGTGCCTAATCTAATGAACTTCGAAGTGCTCACAGAAGAAGGTAGTTCTTGGGACATGGTCAGCGAAAGTGATCTATGGGAAGATGAAAATGATATTTCAGATCAAGAGGATTATGTTCTTGTTCGAGAAGAAGACATAGTAGAAGGCATTGCATGCTTCACGGCTGCCTATTTGTTATCCCTCAAACAGACAAAAGTACGGAAAATGATACATGCATCATTGTGGACAGATTTTTTTTTCTAACATGCTATTTACAGAGACAACTCTATTGAGAGAATCTTTATATTTAACTTAAATCTGCTTTTGAGTTTTCCTACTTAGTAGTACACTGCTCTAGGCATTTGGTCCACATAAGGAGATGATCATCGTCAATCTTATGTAACATTGCATGACTATGTATGGAATCGGCATTTAGCTTTCGAAGTTCACCATCTTAGTGATTTGTTTGACATTTAAGCATTATAGAAGGTTCCCTTGACTTTCCTCCGAGGAAGTTAGAGCTCCATGATAAATCAAACCTTTCTTACCTGGAAATTATTTCTTTACAGGACTTCACCCCTAATCAACTCCAGGAAGGTCAGTTTAGGAGAATCTTTTATAGTTACTTCTGGCATTATGTTGCAACTGTATATACTTCAACAAAATCATTTTTCTTGTCATGGTTTCGCACGGAAGAGTTCTGACATAAGTTTTTATCCTTACAGCTCTTAGCAAGACATTCTCTGTGAAAAAGAAGAAAGGAAAGCTTCGAAAGGCATGGGAAGGAAGCAAAGTTATTTATAATGTAGCATCTTGGGGGGCAACTGCCATTGGGTAGGCTATTCCGTTTCTTTTTGGCTTGTTCTAGTGCTTGTGTTTTTACAGCATATAGATCATCTTGTTTAGTTTTCCTTTTGTTTTTTTATAGGTGTTGCTAATATGTATTTGCTAGTGCATAATATTTTGAATTATCTTCAAAGGACAAAATAACTTTTTTCTTATGACTAACAGGTTATATCAGAACCCTGTTGTACTTAGGGTTGCCTCCAAAGCCTTCTGGACTTCTTGTCATGTTATATCAAAACTTCTGTGATATGTCCTGTTGTCACGCCAAGGGAGCTTGGCCGTGTTGTGTAGGTTTGTGCCGTCAATGCAAATTACTTGGTGTTTACCCATGTTGTAATCCATTCTTTTCGTGCCCATAAGATTGATTGATTACTCTGGCCTGAATTGGTCTTGTAAATATGCTTCCTTTGGGACCACTGTTAATGCAATTGTTATTTGTTGGCAACATTGATTTCTTCTTGGAAGGTTCCCATCATCCAATTGGAATTTATATTTGGCCATGAACGATTGTTTGATAGTTGGATATGCGTCTAGGATCTGCCTGAAAATTTAACTCCATCCAAATCCAATCATAGCTAACGAATATTTAGTTTGAGAAGTTGCAAAGTTCCTTTTTTGGGAATGTAGTTAATGTATTTCACCTCTTACACAAGGAAAATGAACCCCCTCCTTGCCTTAACAAAGCCAGGAAATATCTTTACGTTCCCTGTTATTTTCAAATCACCTCCGTGAGTCCTCGGCCTCATGAAGAAAGCAAGAGAGCTGTACCACTCAGATTAGAAATGAAGCATATTAATAACGTGATGTGCCAATTCGCATATTGACATAATATAGTCATATGTGTCTAATATTTGTGGCTCCTGACATAGAAACTCTTCGTTCCTGTGTGACATTTCTGATAGGTACAAGAGTTTGGAAATTTATGGATCAATCCCTCTCGTCCGTAAGTGACCGTGATTCGCTTATTAGTTATTATCGAACTAGATCGACATTTTTTTTTTATATCTAAAGGAAGAATAGCAAAAAGATTACATATTGAGACGAGGGAGACAAATTCCTGATAAATCCTCTAAAAGGACCTAGATCGACATTTATGTGTAACTGAATAGCTCAACGCAACAGCTTGTTCGATCCAATAACTCGACAGCTTTGATTGGTTCGTTGATTTAGCGGTTTAAAACAACGCTTATTTTTGTGTTTGTCCATTTTCCATTAAAATATCAACTGCCTGTTTACCGGGAAGTCCGCACCATGTTCTCCCATTTCTGTATCCACAAAACTACAATTTTCAGGTGTTTGAGGGTGGGCAAGCTTTTATAGCATAGGTATATAAATTGAGTGTATATCAAAACTGTGTAAAACCAATTTCTCCGGATTCCCTATGTAGAAATATCAAAACTAACATGAAGACTTGCCAATCTTATAGTAGCTGAGTCGCTTGCTCCGGGTAAAATTTGCCAGCACCAGCCTAGTGGAGACAAGTGATTGAAAATTTTGAGGCCGACGAGACCATCTCATCTCATGTGAGTCCGTCTTTTCTAAATATCTCAAGCCCATCTGATGATCTCATGTGAGTCCGTCTTTTCTAAATATCTCAAACCCATCAGTCTGTGCCAAGTTCTTGATTCGAAAATTAGCCAAAAGCGTAGTTAACACTAATCTAATAGTAATAGATTGGGAGCGTCTTTGCATAACATGGACCTCACTTCTGTAGAGTCCAAAATATCACACATCAATAAAGCCTTCAAGGCCCAACAAAGAACCAATCCAAAGAAGACCCAAGAACATTCCCGAAGTGACCATTAATCTCAACAGCACATTCATTTTTTCAGCTTGTAATTTCACACGCTGCTCTGCTCTTGCTTTTTCTCCCATTTTGCTTCTGTCAGTAGTTTGTTAGAAGTTTGTTATGTTTGTCGTTTCCACTATAAATCTTGTACATAAACCTCATAGCACAGATGATAATATACGAGAGCTTTTTACCCAAATTCTCTGTCCTTAACTTCTATATAGTATCAGAGTTACAGGCTCTTGATAAACAATGACCAACGAACATGAGAGAAATTCAAGCACCACCCAAACACAACCCGACGCAAACGACGATGAGAGTGACTCGTATGAGATCTCTGCTTCAGAAAACTTGGGCGCTATCCTAGTGACGATGCTGCTGGATGAGACAAACTACCTCTCATGGAGTAGAGCGATGACCATTGTTCTAAAAGCTAAAGACAAAATCAGCTTCATCAATGGTTGCTGTAAGGAGCTAGAACACAACCCAACATTACTAAAGAAGTGGAGACAACTGATAATATGGTAATCTCATGGATTTCAAACTCTATGGTTAAAACTTTAGCAAAATCATTTCTTGTAGTTACCACTGCTAGGAATTTATGGGAAGAGTTAAGATTTAGATATGGTGAAAGCAATGGACCCCAAATCTACCAACTAATGCAAGAAATCAGTAACCTTCAACAGGGGAATGAATCTGTGACGAGTTACTTCACAAAACTAAAATGACTTTGGGACGACTTAAGATGTGTTATGCCTTTTAGGAGTTGTCCGTGTGAGGTTGGTAAACTTAATATTGCTATGGAAGATAACACTAAGTTAGTCCAATTTTTTATGGGGCTTAGAGAGGAATATGGGAGTGTAGTGAGTCAAGTGATGTTGAATGACCCTCTTCCAGTTGTAAATAAAGCATACTCGATGATTCTTACTGTTGAGAAACAGAGAAATATTGCTGGTTTGTCTGCAAACAAGACAGGATAGATGAATGTGGCTCTCGTACTAAAGCCTCTCAGAAATAGAAAAACTGAAACCAGGGATGGATTTTCGATGAACAGAAAGAGGAGTTATGTGAGGAAAGAAGACAAATATTGCACTCATTGCCATGAGAAGGGACATACGGTAGATAGATGCTTCAAAATCCATGGAGAACCTGAATGGTTCAAGGAATTGAAGCAGAAATGCGCAAGACAAAGAAATCGCTACGCTGGAGCAGTAGCTGAGAGCCCAATTGAGACTGGTCAGGGGAGCTCAAATGGCGACAATATCAGGCAGGAGTCATAATTTAGTGTTTTGAGTAGGCAAGTTCAGGAGCTGATGCGTCTAGTTAAGGGCAAAAGTATTAACGAAGCTAATCACGTAGCTTTTAATAGCTACGCAGGTATGCATTCTAACCATAATGATAATGTTAGCTCTAAATATGAATGCATTTCAAGGATAGTGGACTTAGGTGCATCGACCCACACGACTTACAGTCAACACCTACTCAAAAACACCAATCTTACACCTAATGTTTGCCCTGTGATGTTACCCGATGGTTCATTTCGATCTGTTATCCAAAAAGGAAACATAGAATTAACTGCCTCAATTTAATTAGAAGATGTTCTGTACATTCCCACTTTCAACCACAACCTCTTGTCAGTTTGTAAACTTGCAAAGAAAAATAACTTAGTTGTCATATTTATATCAAACAAAGTTGTGTTGCAGGACCCAAAGACTAATTCCATTATGGCAAGTTGGGAAGAAATTGGGGGCATTTACAACTTGAACCTCATCATTTTCTACCACCAAACTTGAAGAAAGGTCCATCTTTGCAATTCTATCTCAACGAACATTTTTTTTAATGCTTTCGATACTTTTATTTTATGACATTTTCGATTTGGTCACGTATCCACTAAGGTCTTAGAACATTTGCGTTTTTGTCACCTTAAGTCGTCCAATGATTTCTTTTGCAAAACATGTCCCTTAGCAAAACAAACACGAAAACCAATCGACAAACATGTTACAATAACAACCAGGCCCTTTGAGTTAATTCACATAGACCTTTAGGGCCTATACAGGACAAAAGCCCTTGATGGATCCACATACTTTTTGACCGTTGTAGATGAATTCAGTAGAGCTACTTAGACCTTCCTTTTAAGTAGCAAAACCTAAGTCCACCATACAATCAGCCTTTTTATTTGAATGATTGAAACTCAATTTAGCCAAAAAAATCACAAAGATACGAATAGACAATGGAGTCGAATTTGTTAATACTTCCAACCAACAATTATTTGAGAGAAACAAAATTATCCATCAAGAAACATGTGTTTATACACCCCAACAAAACGGTGTCATAGAACGTAAGCATAAACACCTCCTTTAAATAACTCGAGCCCTTATGTTTAAAGCCAACTTACCAAAAGAGTTTTGGGGGGATGCTATCTGAACCGCAACTTACATCATAAATCGCCTACCCACCAAAATTTTATCTTGGGAAACACCATATGAAAAATTATATCTCATACCACCCACTTACTACCATTTCAGAACCTTTGGATGTCTATGTTATGCCACAAACACAAAACCCCACAAAGAAAAATTAGAACCTAGGGTTGTAAAGTGTTTATTACTTGGATACGCGACCGACAGAAAAGCTTATAAACTATTCGTGATTGATACGCAACAATCACCATTTAGTCGAGATGTCATTTTTCATGAACATTTATTCCCTTACACAAAACTAGAAAAACCCAACACAGATAGTCCCATTTTCGGACTTCAAAGTCCAAACATCCCTTTTAACCCAAACACATGACAAGGCCCAGATACACCACATTTAACCCTACCCGACCTTATACCAGATTCGGACCCCCCCCCATCCAGAACCTTCCTCACCTAACTCATCACTTGATGTCTACGCCATTTTTCCTTCACCATCACCGATAAACCAATGCCACCCTTCACATATTCCCACTTGACACAACACCAGACCAAGAAAAAGACCCTCCTACCTCGACGATTATGTCACCCACATGTCACAAACTCCCTCTGCTACTGACACTATGAACCAATTCGCCGATACGACTACCATCCATTCTCCCCCAATCACACCTCTTTTTTAGCCAATCTGTCCACTGACCATGAACCGTTTTCATATGAAACTGCTAAACATGACCCATAATAGATTGAGCCAATGTAGGTAGAGATCGCAGCTCTGAAAAATAATGAGACTTGGGTTCCATCTACTTTGCCAGCAGGGAAGACGCCCTTGACCATAAAGTGGGTCTACAAATTTAAGCACAAACCGGATGGTTCCATTGATCGCCGAAAAGCTCGACTGGTAGTGAAAGGCTTCAAGCAAACTATAGGGGTTGATTACTTCGACGTATTCTCGCCTATTGCCAAAACTACAATAATTCGAACCTTACTTCCAATGATCACAGCCAACGTATGGCCAATTCATCATTGCGACATCACCAACGCATACGTACATGGGTATCTCGACAAAGAAATCTACATCGTTCCACCACAAGGGTATAATCAAACTCAACCAGGGGAGGTTCTCCGATTACAAAAATCACTTTATGGTCTCAAACAGGCAGGGAGGTAGTGGAACAAGAAACTCACTTTAACTATACTAAATTTCAGTTTCATTGAAAAGGATTCAGACCAATGCCTTTTTACGAAAGGTACCACCGATAGCTTTGTTGTTTTGGTTATTTATGTCGATGATGTCTTGATTGCTAGTCCTTTCAAAGCATTGATCTATGATGCTAAAAAATTCCTGAGTAATGCATTTACAATTAGAGATTTGGGTCCTGCTAAATACTTTGTTGGAGTAGAGATTGCTAGGTCACAGAATGGAATGTTATTGTCCCAAAAAAAGTATATACGTGATATTTTGGCTGATATAGCATTGACAGACTTGAAACCTGTCGATCTCCCCATGGTTCAAGGTACTAAACTTGACATTGATGATAGCCCTTATTAACTGATTCCGAGAAATATAGACGGGTTGTAGGTCAACTTCTGTATCTGAATTTCACTCGTCCTAATGTTGCTTTCGCCACTCAACAACTTAGTCAATTCCCTGCTACACCTCGTGCCTCTCATTGAAAAGCTCTATTACATGTTTATGATATTTATTGGGGACCATTCCACAAGTTCTGGTCTATTCAATCTCGACCACCCTTTCACTCCATGCTTTCTCCGATGCTGACTGGGCAGGCTGCAAATTTACCAGGAAGTCTCTCACTAGTTTCTGCATATTTTTTGGTTCATCTTTGATCTCCTGGAAGACTAAAAAATAACAAACAGTGAGTAGATCCTCGACAGAAGCTGAATATAGGAGCATGGCAAGTACCTTATATGAAGTGAGGTTGAGAGATAGTGTCAAGGATTGAGTGGTGTCGACTCAGTAAAGCCTTAGGTAATTCTATTGTACTTCGGTGAAAGAATTAATCTTGGTGAGGGTCCCACAGACGTAGGCAAGGAGTGTCGAATTGTGTTACCAAATTTTTGGTGTTATTTGTTATTTACCTTTTGACTATTTTTATTTTTGTTTGTGCTAGAGACGACCACGATAAAATTGGAAAGTTTGCAAAACTACTTCCCCCTATGGTTTTTCAATTGGTATCAGAGCCGGTTATCATTTCAAAACTTCGTAGGAAATTGGTGTAGATCCTAGTTTCGCGAACATGGCTACAAGAGAGGGTGCATCGATCACCAGACCACCACTGTTGGATGGATCCACCTATCTTGCATGGAAAGCATGTATAAGAGTCTTCATCCAAGCTTAGGGTACAAAAGCTTGGCATTCGATAGTACATGAGTGGACGCATTCGATGATTACTGATGATAAAGGATAGGCAGTTCGAAAAGATCTAGTTGAATGGATAAGAGCTGAAGAAGAAAGTGCAATTGAAAACTCATAAGCAATGCATGCGATTTTTAGTGCTTTGATAAATGACATTTCTCAATGATATCAGCCTATGAATCGACTAAAGAAGCGTGGGATGCTTTGTAGACTATTTATGAAGGGTTCAAATTTGTGATAGCATCAAAATTACAGATGTTAGCTGTGAGGTTTGAAGAACTGAAGATGGATGAAAATGAGACCATTGGGAACTTTCATGAAAGATTGCGAGATATAGCAAATCAGGCACATCAGCTCGGAAAGAAATATTCCGATCTGAAACTACTCAACAAGAAGTTGAGATCACTATCTCCGATGTTCATTCCAAAAATTGCAGCAATCGAGGAAGCTTATGACATCAATGATTTGTCGATGGATAAGGTAATTGGAATTCTGACTAATTTTGAGAAGAATTTGTTAAAGGGTAAACAAGAAAGGAGAAAAGGGTTGACATTATAGGCTAAAACTAGAAAAGGTATGAATGATGTAGAAGATGAATCCGACGAGCATTAGGATATGAAGCTATTAACACGAGAGTTTAGTAAGTGACTGAAGAGAGTGAAAAAGGATAGACCCGAGTTTAGGCAAAATGACTGGAGCTCATTGAATAACAACGTCAAACAACAAGCCAAAACTTATAAGGAGAAAGAAAGGTGAAGAGAATTCAATGCCATGAGTGTCAAGACTTCAGACATGTTCAAGCGGAGTGTGTTAACATCTTGACGAAGAGAAAAAGGAAATCCTATACGAGCACTTGGAGTAAGAACGAATCTAAAAGTGAGTATGGAAGTGAAGAAGAAGTTGTGAATAGTGCTGTGTTAGTTACTTTGTACAACAAAAGCCCAGTTACTTGCTTGATAGCAACTGAGAAGGAAGTAACTGAGACGAAAAAGGGAGTAGATCGGAAAATTTTGAGATAAACGCAAACAAATCAGCTCAAGGCTCGATCTCAGATTATGATAGTGATGAAAGTGATTCAGGTGATAAAAAAGAGAACATTTATGAGACTTACAAATTAATGTACAAAAATGGGTAAAAACATGTAGGACGAATGAAAGGTTGAAGGAAGAAAACTTCTTTAAGAAGAATACTATTCAATACTTAGAAAAGAAATTGAATTTAGCATTAGATGAGCTTGGTGGAGCTAGAATAAGATTAGTAAATACCGAAAAGAGATTGAGAATGTTGAATGGAGGCACAGAAAAACTAGACAAGTTAATGAAAATCGATATGGTTAAAGGGAATCTTTAAGGCATTGGCTATAAGGATGAGTGTTCCAAGGTGAATGATGAAAAAGATGACATATTCAGATCTGTCCAAGAAGAAACTTCGAGGAAGAATCGAAGGTTTGTACCCATATGTCATTTTTGTTGAGTTATCAGGCACATAAGGCCGAGATGCTACTAGATGTTACAAATTATGATTCAAAGGGGTCAAAACTGAAAATTTAGACACTCTCCATTAAATTTCCAATAGCAACCCATGTTACTGAAGCACTATTGGGTTAGAAAGGATGAAGTACAAGTACAAAGATGTAGTGAAGGAAAAACAAGAAAGTGGATAGATTAACAGTTAGTTACTGCTTTTGAAGAAACTGTTCAGACCAAGGATAAGTCAGTTACTTCATATGAAGAAATCAATCAAACATTTGATGGCTAAGATAATGTGATGAGGAATAATCCCAGGTTTGAATTTCTTCGAGGGGCATAGAAACTGTGTACTTTACATTTTTAAAGTTTTTTTGTTGTTTTAAAAAAAGAAAAACGAAACGTAAAAAAATTGTGTTCTTTAGTTCTTCTTTAGTTTTTATGTTGTCATTGACGTCTCATCTTTTTAGGAGTTTTCATTGTGACTTCTATTTGGCTCCAATGAAGACTTTTCAGCTCTCTCATCAGTATGGGTATATCTCTCTCTCTTGCGGGCATATCTCTTGGTGTTTTGAATGATGGTAAATTGTCATCTTGGCGTGCTTATGATTCTTCCAATGCACCTATTATTGATTTTATGATTCTGCGTTTTGACACTGTTTTGTCCCAAGGGGAGACATCAAATTGTTTTTGGTGACTGTTCCATTCAGGGGGTGATTTCAAAGTATATGAGTGACTATTCATCTTGCTTTTTGACATCCTTTTGTCCCAAAGGGGGAGAAATTTAGATGATTAGATATTGTTTCTATGGATGTTCTTTGGAACTTGATATTGGATTGAGGGAGAGTTCATATGAATTGTGAATTTGATACTTATTTGTCCAATTATGTGATTTAGGATGAGTGTAGTATTTGTGACAGATATGCCAAAAAGAGGGAGATTGTTAGATTTATGTTGTATATATCTATTTATTTTATTTTGGCATATTTTTATAAATTAGACTTATCAGATTTTTTATTATCTTGGATTAAAAAAGAACTAGTTGGATAATGTTCTAAATAGTATAGAATCCTATCTTGCATAGATGTGGTTTTGGTGAAGACTTATGTGGCAATTACGTAAGTGTGGTTGCTAAAGTGTATTGCTATAAGTTTCATTGGGAGTTAAGTGGTCTTCTAGAAATATACGATGGTGAGGTTTTTGGTAGAGAACCTACAGCTGATGTGGTGTGCGTGAATTTGTGGGGTTTTTGTTTTCATATTGAATCGTTGGAGTAGCACACGATTGGAAGGGTCTCTCTTTATGCGTGTGCATATGTGTGATTTCAATCTTGGTAGATTCACATTTCTGCACTAATAACTTTGAAAGTCACTTACGCTGAACCTTCATCCATTGTAGTGGCCTTCGACTGGGAGGATTTGGCACTGTGTGTATGTTTTGTTGGGTGTCGATTATTAACTGAGTAGCCATAGCTTGATTATGGAGCTGGCGTAGATCATTCCAACTAGTGGACAATTATTCAGATATATTTCGGGAAGCTGAACATAGGGAAGATTCTTTTATCTCAAGTGTATTGGTATTCTTTTCTTACTTGATTACTCACTTGAGTTATTTTTATTAATTGTCTTTCATCAAGAGTAGTAGAGAAAAATTCTCTGACAAGGTTAACACGAGTCAGTCGTATTATTGGGTGTGAAAATCTTTCACGGGAAGTAAGGTTAAGAGATAATGTCAAGGGTTGAGTGGTGTTGGTTCAGTAAAGCCTTGGATAATTCTATTGTACTTAGTAAAAGAATTAATCTGGGTGAGGGCCCGTAGATATAGGCAAGGAGTGTCGAACTACGTTATCAAATTTCTAGTGTTATTTGTTATTTAGCTTTTGATTGTTTTTGTTTTTGTTTGTGCTACAGATGACCGCGGTAAATTTGGAAAATTTGTGAAACTACTACCTCCTACGATTTTTCAGTCATGAATAGTACGTGATCTATTAAATTTCATGGTACTCTTATAAGATTCACAGTAAGAGACTTGTCAGCAGTCTAAAAATTTTCTTCCATAAACTTAAATAATAGTTGGTGGGTTAATTCTAGTTGTACTACTCATGTTTCTAATACTTTGGAGAGATTCCTTATAACACAAACCATAAGATCAAATGAAAAATTTGTCTATATAGGCAATGACATGAGAGTTCCAATAGAAGCTATTGAGAATTTTTAAGTGAAAATTTTAAGTATCTAGTATATCTAGGAATTTAGTTTCTTCATCCAAGTTTGATAGATCTAGATATATTTAGGAATTTAGTTTCTTCATCCAAGTTTGATAGATCTAGGTGCTATTTAAATATGATAAGAGTAGTTTTAGTTTGTACAAACCAATGTTACGAATACCGTACCGAATTTGGTATTGGATTGAGTTATGATACGGTACTGTATCGATACCGGTTAATACCGAGTACCGCGTAGGGTAATTTTTTAAATTTATAAAATAGTCCCTGAATTTTTTTTAAAATTGCAAAATAGTCCATTGTCATATTGTACAGTTGTACTGTATATTTTTAACCTAGTCTCTAAAAATTAAAATAATAAATAATAATCACAATTAATATGAAATAACAATAATTTTCAGATATTTCACATATAAAT
>JAOTAY010019949.1:0-13902 GCA_025629805.1 Erythroxylum baracoense
TAGATTTTTTACACTGTTACCTGTAATCCTTTTGGGTTTCTTTATGTGGATATGAACTGATGACCAGCTTACCAGACGAATTGTTAAGTTGTCAATTTGTACTTATTTTGTATTTAATTTTCCTTAATGTGTTGAAATTATTATTCAAAATTAATAGAATTGTATTCTAATTATTCTCAGATGATTTTCAAGACTTTAGAGATGAAATTGAATCAAAAAGATGCAAAAGAAATGAAGAAAATATGAAATTCCAAGTTGGCAGGAAATTCATGACTAGACGTGGTCAAGTGCAAAGATAAAAGGAAAAATTTACAGATCTATTTTCAAATTTAAATCTGATTTGTTTTAGATTCTCGTGATCTTTTAAGATCAAATTGATAGAGAATCACAATCTAAACATGTGGAAGACGTGATCTGCAAGAGAGGAAGGAAAAGGAAGGGATCGGGAGACATTAAAAAAGGGATTAAAAACGTGAACAGTGGATGTTTTTTACTGTTGACGCATAGAACCTAGGCTGTTTTGCTTCTTTTGTTTTTTTTCATTTTCTGCAGAATATTTATGCACTAGTTTCTAGTTTTCTTTTAGAATTTTCGTATTTTTTATAAAGGACCAGGGATGGAGACTTTACGTTTGATTATTTCTTTGTTAAATTTCACTTTCGTTATGAGTAGCTAAATTTCTTTTCTTGGTTGAGGGGAATTATGTTATCATCTATTATGTGTGAGATGTTTCAATAAAGTTTTTGTTGATGAATACTGAGTGTCTTCCGAATTATTTTTTTAATTGAATTGATTGATTTCTAGTTTCACAACTAGGGCTTGATTTGTTCAACAGCTAGATTAATAAAATATGACGTTTAGTTTTATTAGTCACAAGTAGCAACTAGGATTATCTTCTTTACGTTAGAGTTGGAAATTCTACGAAGATATTCAGCTAGATTAATTACATGTCATACATGTTTTATCTTGTTCATTAGATTCTTAATTCTTAATGTTATTAATCAATTGAACTTGCAATTATATCTAAGTTATTGGTTGATAAGAATGTGTAGAATACACGTTTCTATTCATTTACACTTACTATAACATCCCCCAATGAATGTTTATTGATGAATTGAATTTTATATTAAGGATTCCTATTAGTGTGATAACATCGGTGAACCGAAACCAAGGTTTGTCTATTAATTTTCAGATCTAATTACTTTTGTCAATTTTCGATTTTTGTTATTTCTACATTCTTAATTTTACATGAATTGAAACCCCCCCTTCGTTACTTTATTTTAGTTTGAACTCGTAAACTCTTTACCTTTAAAATTTCTCGTGAGAACGATACCCACTTTCTACTACTACATTAATTTGTATTAACAAAAGTTGGTTTCTTTTTAATTTGGTTACAATTGACAGCAGTACCACTGCCCAAGGCAACTTTGCGCGTATATGCGTTGAAGTGGACTTGAATAAACTGTTGAAGCCGTCGGTGGAAGTTCTTGGCAGAGTGTATGGAGTAGAGTACGAGGGCATTAATCTAATCTATTATCAGTGTGGAAAGGCTGGACATCTGCATGAGGGATGCCGAGATCATCAAGCAGCACCAACCACAGGAGACCGTACGGAAGGGGAAGCTCCTGTGGCCAATGAAGGGGCCACTATTGGCTATAGAAAGCCACAGGAGGCTACCGAAGAGGTGTTTGGACTTTAGATGACTGTCCCCATTCGGGAGAAGTACGTGCGGGATAAGGGTATCCCTAAGAATAATGGGGGCTCGAGATTCGCGGCTTTGGATATGGAGGATAGGGAGGAACGAGGTGTTGTACTTGAGCAGGGTGACTCTTCTCAAAGGGAGCAAGGAAAGTTGGATTGGAGGAGCAGCGGGAAGTAAATTGCAGGGACATGGAAGTGGTCTTCCAGGCCAAGCCTTTTGACGTGGGCCAACAGATTGCTCCGCCCAAAAGGACCAGACCTAAGAATATGTAGTCCAGGCCTTCTCCGCGTGAAGCGACCCACCGGCTTCCCAACCCTCTAAAGATTATATTCGGGAGCTCTCAAACGTTATGGTGCCTGTGCAACCACAGGTTCAGTTACCGGGGGTTTTTCTCAACTTGGTCAGGAACTTCTAATGGCTAAAGCAGAGATGAGGGTTGACCCGATTGTCTTAGAACACCACAACGATGATTCGAGGGGATCATTTAATGGGATTATGACCATGCTAGCTCCTTCTTCATCAATACCACCAATGCAACATTCTAGTGGCTCGGAGGAAGGGATAAGGGAGGTGTAAGAAGGGAATGATGGCGAAACACTGACATCTACCTCTGGTGACACTCCGAGGGTAGATAGTGATGGGCTAATGGAGGTATCATTGGTGCCCGAGACATTACAGGAAAGGGATTATCTTCTTGATGTCCAGGAACCAGCCTAGTGTTGAGGTACTATTGTCTTTGTTCATAGTTTTTATGTGGATATTAGTTTGGAATTGCAGAGGCGTTGGTGATCCAAGGTTTTGTCGGGCTCTTCGAGACTATATACGGGAGTTTCGACCGACTATTATGACTATTCTTGAGCCACATATTAGTGGCCGAGAGGCTACAGAAGTTCACAGGAGGTTCAAGGAGTATGAAGAGAAGAAAATCGAAGCTCACGGGTTCTCCGGGGGCATATGGATTTGGTGTAAGAAATCAGAGGTGAGACTTCATTCCTTCTCATGCTTTCAGCAAGTATTGCACTTTTGGGAAGAATGGAGCACTAATCAGGCAGCTTGGGCTACCGCTGTTTACGGCCACCCATATGAGCAACTAAGGAGGACATTATGGAAGGATCTGAGAGGTCTATTGAGTGGTATTATGGGTAGCTGGATTGTTCTTAGTGATTTTAACAAAATTGCTTCTCTATCCTAGAAATCGAGGGGTGCACCAATGGACCCCATACGGTGTATGCGCTTCAAGTTGGTGCTAGATAATTGTAAGCTCATTGACCTGGGGAGTGTTGGAACTCGACTTACTTGGCGTGGTCCTAAAAGAGATAACTATGAGAGAGTCTTTAAAAGATTGGATCGCGCGGTCAGAAATGAGGAGTGGAGTGTCTTCTTTCCTGATTGTATGGAGAAGTGCTTGCTCGGGTCAAATCTAATCATCCCCTAATCTTGGTGGATACTAAAGATAATGTAGTTATACGAGGCAACAGAAGGCCGTTTTGATATCAAATGGCATGGAAAAGGCATCCAGACTTCTACAATTTTGTCAAGCACCAATAGCGAAATGAAATTCTGTTTTCTGAGGGAATTGAAAGGTTGAGGTAGTCGCTGATCACTTGGAACAAAGAGGTGTTTGGCTGCATTCATCAATAGAAGAATAAGCTCAAGGCCTGGTTTGAAGGTATCTAATGTGCTTTGCAATTCAATCCTTAGAACTATTACCTTCAGAACCTAGAGGTTAAACTTCATCTTGAGCTTGATGAGGCATTGATATGGAATCAAAAATCACAGTGTGAATGGATAAGGATGGGGGATTGCAACACGACATTTTTTCACTCTAAGGCAATTATCAAGAGGAAAGCCATTCGAATTACCGATCTTCAACTCGATGGAAGGGATTGGTGTTTTGATGACAGCCGACTTCAATCATATGTGTTGGACTATTTTCAGAGTTTCTACAGGAAAAACCCAGATGTGCAATGTATCAGCACTCTGAATGGATTTTCGCATGCCCCAATCCACTTACTTAACAAACTGGCTCGACTAATCTCTAAGGAGGAGGTAAATAGAGCTTTTATGGGCATGAATCCACTCAAGGCACCGGGAAGTGATGGCTTCCATGAGGGCTTCTTCCAGAGACATTGGAAAATTATTGGCAATTAGGTGGTGCATTTTATGACTGAAGCCTTTGAAGGCCGAGAGTCAGTCCGGGAGGTGAATCGTACATTACTCATCCTCATTCCTAAGGTTGATCAATCGAAAGTGAGCCATAATTTTCAGCCAATCATCCTATGTACTATGGCATATAAAATTGTCACGATATTGATTGCCAACCGACTTAGGGCAGTGATGCTTCATTGGGTTGCGCCAAATCAAGCCAACTTCGTACCGAGCTGCCACATACAAGATAATATTATAGTCGCATAGGAGCTTATCCATACTATGAGGACTATGAGGTGCCGCAAGGGTTTTATGGCAATTAAGGTTGGTTTAAAAAAGGCTTATGATAGCCTAGATTGGGGGTTTATTACTGATACACTGCGATCGGTTGGTCTACCATCTGAACTATGGGAGCTCATTATGGATTGCATTTCTTCATCGAGCATCCAAGTACTGTGGAATGGTGAGACTACAAACTCTTTTGACATAGGGCGTGGCATACGGCAGGGTTGTCCTCTGTCACCTTATATTTTTGTCCTATGTATAAAGAGGCTCGGTCAATTGATTTTATCCTAGGTTTCTAATGGTTCATGGCATCCGATACGCATTAGGACTACTAGACAACAAATGTCCTACTTAATGTTCGATGATGATTTACTCTTGTTTGCGGAGGCTACAGAGGATCAAATGTCGGTCATACAGGGTACTCTAATTTGGTTTTGTCAAGCTTCCAGGAATAGGATCAGCACCCAAAAGACCGTCTTATTCTTCTCCAGGAATGTGTCAGGAGAATTGAGAAACACACTTTCAGCTTCGATTTCTTTTCTTATGGCTAAGAATTTGGAGAAGTACCTCGGGGTGCCAGTGATTTATGGTAGAGTTACGAAACACACCTACTGTCAAATTATTGAGAAGGTAAAAGCACAACTTTCCGGATGGGCAGCATCGACTTTGTCCTTGACAAGTCGAGTTAGACTAGCCAAGTCCATTGTCTACTCTATTCCGTCTCTCACTATGCAATCTTCCAGAATTCCCATTGGGGTGTTGGAAGATGTGGAGAAATTATGTCAGGATTTTATCTAGGGGAGTACCTTGGAGCATAAGAAAGTTCTTTTGATCCGGTAGGACCTTATCACACAACCGACACACTGTGGTGGCATGGGTTTTCGGAAACTACGAACTATGAATGAGGCATTCTATCGAAAGTTTGTTGGGAGCTTATTTCGGAGCCAAACTCATTATGGGCGTCTGTGCTGAGGCATAAATATGGCGGGGCTGGATTAGGCACTATCGATTTTAAACTTAGCAGCAACTTGTCTTGGATTTAGAGAGCATTATGTAGCCTTTGGCCCAGACTATCAATGGGCTTGGGTTGGTTTGTTGGATTAGGTGCTGTGGCCCATTTCTGGCAGGATATTTGGGTTAGGACTTCCTCTTCTCTGGAGAGTCTGGCACGACTTTAAGTGCCAAAGGAGCATAAGGAAATGACTGTTGGGGAGTTCAGAGGCGAAGGGGGGTGGAACTGGGATTTGTTTTCTAATCTGTTACCTTCTTCAGTATTATTGCAGGTACCTTTGATGCTGGCTCCGAGTAGGGAACAAGGGAGGGACATCCCAATCTAGCGATTTTCCTCGAATGGGGTATTATCAGTCCGGGTAGCTTATGAATTCCTATCCCAGGAAGGTTGGGCTCCTGAGAAAGGACTGTGGAAGCTGATATGGCACTGGCTGAGTCCCCAACTCATTCGAAGCTTTCTTTGGCTACTTGGTCATGGGAAACTATTAACTAATGCAGAGAGGTTGACGAGAGGCATGGCGGAATCCCTGCTCTGCCTGGTCTGTCATGAGACGACTGAACCCTTCTACATGTGATTTGGGATTGTCGTAATGCGAAAACTATATGGCTTCAAATCACTCATGGATCGATCTGAAGCTGGTTCTTAACTGTCCTGCAGGACGAATGGCTCGAAGTTAATCTCTCCTGGCCAGCTGAAGCTATTGTAAGGGTGCCATGGTCATCTTTGTTTGCAATTGGGTGTTGGCTTATTAAGCGTTGGTGCAAACAGGCTATTTTCGAAGATAATTTCTATTGGTCGGCTCAAGGCGTCTCCACCATCTGGAAGCTATCCGAGTCACTTTACCATGGTTCGAAGATTCAGGAAGCTCTACTGTGTTGGGGTCGCGATTTTAGCGATATGTGGGGTTGACTCGACCGACTGCTGGTTGGGTCAAAGTTAATACAGACAGTGCCTCCAAAGGAAATCCGGGGTAGGCAAGGACAAGATGATCACTCCGGGATGATCAAGGAAGGTGGCTAGGGGGGTTCTCTCATAACATTGGTACCGCCTCCTCGGTGATTGCAGAACTGTGGGATGCTAAGTTAGGACTATCCTTGGCATAGGATCTCGACCATAGGAAGATTATGTTGGAGACCGACAATGCTTGTGTGGCTTCTATGCTGAGTTCTCATAGTGGTGGCTATTGGTTCCTTTATCTATTGTCAGGGACATCTAGTCCCTCCTTGGCCAGGATTGGGAGGTTTCTGCCTCCCCTGTTTTCCGGGAAGCCAATTTCTGTGCAGATTGGCTAGCGAATCATGCTTTATCGTTAGCACTCGGCTCGCATGTGTTTCACACGTGTCCTTCAGAGCTTGCTATGCTTGTTCTTGGTGATGTTATAGGGGTCTTCATGCCCCGATTATGTACTGCTTGACTTTGGTTTCAGTTAATTTTATTGGGCGTAGCCCCTCCGATTACCCAAAAAAAAAGAATATGTAAATAGTAAATCGTAATTTTTCATAATTTTTTGACTTGATTTCACGTGATTGGATCTTTTGTTATTTTAATCCATATCTTTTGAAAACTATCAACACGTGCATGACTTGAAATGCTTGCATTGAGTTGAATGTAGAAACCAATAAGTGCATGAATGAAGTTGTATTCGCATGCTTCACCTAAAACCACTGTACCTAACCTAAGATTCTTTTCTAATTAATTAATGGGGTAGGGAACACAAAAATGGACTAACACTTGGCTTGTAGCACTCAACTTGGGATAGACTAATGCCTAATGCCTGAAAACTGATAATTTGGTTACCTAATCATAAACCAGTTGAAGTTGAAAAGTATCCACATTCACGAAGAGAGACTAATACGTTCATGTCAGGCAGGCCGTTCATGAACAAAGTAAAAAGAATGGCTACATTGCTTTAGTCTATTGTTGTAAATCTTGCATTTTAATTCTTACTTTTGATCTGCGTTGGAATAGACAAACTGGTCTTATAAGTACTCTGTCTTCTACTTTGTGTTTTTGTATTAGCTTATCTATCATCAATATTTACCCTTACATACGAACCTCTTTCATTTCTCAGATAAGCAATTGAACCACTTAAAATATCATCAATGCTCTGCTTGACAGGTTATTGATAACATAGTATGAAATTAATACAATCAATTGACTTTTGAATATTAGGTAACATTACAGAAAGTTGCATCATTTTCCTAGTAGTTTGCACTGTGCATTCCAAAAAGAATTTTGAATCATGTGAAACAATAACTTCAACTAGCATAACTTCCAAACATATTTTACTTTCTATATACATACAAGATCTTGCAAGTTTACTGACAGCTTGTCTTCAAGGATAAAAGACCACGATTTCATATTAGTTCTGAGTAAGATTCATAATCAGAGTTGAAAGACTAAGGAAATGGACACAGCATGGAAAGACACGAACCCTAGCATTGAACTGACATTACCATACGTTCAACTGCCACATAAGTTCAGTAAACACAACAGAAGCAACGACATCAACAAACACATGGGACAATTCAGATATCTGAACATATGAAAACACAGTCTGAATTAATCCAGAAACACAAGCCATAGTGTAAAGTCACGGAATCCAATCACATTCATGATAGCATAACCCAATCTTGCCAAATTCAGAGGTTACATACATGATAGCAGAATGCAGATTAATCTAAATGGAATTACCTGTCAACAGAAAACAGCAGATAATTTTTGCCGCTTGACGAACCTCTCACCGATCAACAATAACCCACCTAACCTTAAACAGAAACAAAGACAACGGTTCAAAGCTTTGTACAATCCCAACAGACCCAAAGCTTCCATTCCTCTCACAAACATCATGCATTACCGACCCCAGACAAGAAACAGAGAAGAAGAACACCAACTCATTCCATTTCGCAGCCACACATACCTCGAGACGAAGGAGGGAATAGAAAAAGGGTCGTCTGCCACTGACAACGTGCGCCCGTTGTGGGTCGACCACAACACTAGTGATGGGATTGTGGGTCGACAACGGAAGACAGTCAGGTGCGACACCGGAAGACGGGGCAAGCCGAAGAACAGATGGTGTGGGAGAGAGCAGCTGGGGATATTTCGGACAAAGTTAGGTTAACGCGTCTGTCTTCTGTCCCCTGTCCTACGGTTAAGCTGGAGACAGAAATTCTTGTCTCTGTCGTCCGGCGATTGTAGACAAAACAGCGGTGGACATCAACCAAACGGGGTAAGATGACAGGATTTCATTGTTTTGTCACCTGTCCCCACTAACGGGGACAGGAACCAAACGCTACGTAAAGGTGGTAGCATATGATTGAAGAGTTAGATATGGGTGTCAACTGTACTGGCCCCCACAAAAATACATGACACGTATTTTGAACTCTGTAATAAAATCCTTAACTATGATAATTGAATGACAACCCCAATTTTTCTCTCATAATAACTATTATATAGCTGCTTATCGCACATTCATGATTAAGGCAAGAATTCATTGAGAGCCTCCAAAACTCGTTTATCTATTACTTTGATATTATATCCATCCATTGTATACAATACATAAGACTTAACCCAAATCTTTCTTTTTGTTTTTTTCCTGATCTTTTTCCACCTATTTTTCATACAAACACTTGTAATTTCATGAAGATATAATATGGAGCGACAAAAATTAAGCAAATATTGAGATAACGAAGAAAAGAACTTTAAAAGTTAGTTGTCTAAATTTTTAATAAAACTGATAAGGAATATATACTCACCAAAAATTCATCCTCTTTTCTTTAATGCTTTTGTCTGTCTGCTTGGTTTTATTACTCTCATCTACAGAGTAAGATGTTGTCGAGAGAACAAACTGAAAAAGAAAGAAAAAGCTGAAATCAAAGCATAAGGTTATCGGAGTTGCGTAATCTAATTTAAGTCATTTTTAAACAACGACATCTTTTTAATTATATGATTATACGACGTTGTTTCATTAATCTTCATTTATTATGATAATTTTGGTTGACGTTTATTAATAGTTGAAGTTTTTAAAATAAGTGGCAAGCCATGTCAGTAAACTTTCACGCTAAAATTGAAAAAAATCAAAAGTTTGAGCATTTTATTGCTACTTTTTAAAGTTCAGATTAGAATTGAAAAAAATTAAAAATTTGAACATTTTATTGTTACTTTTTATAGTTCGAGATATAATTAAAAAATTGACAAAAGTTTAATTTTTTTTTGATAATTAACCTATAATAAATCTACAAACAATTTAATATTTGAGTCAGCTTCAATTAATTACACAATATGTACATCTCTATCTTTCAACTGACAACAATCAAGTTTTAGCCCTCATGACTCACCATCAATATAGCTATGCTTCTACCCATAGAAGGTGTTACACCTTTGTCCTCTACGCTTTTGTGAAACTTGTGAGCATGCCTGCAGATACGGTTAATGACGTAATAAAACATTGACAATGGTATGTAGCAATTGTAGGCTTATACCATAATTGATATTGGGACACCAAAAGAAATCCAACATAGATAAGTGAAAATTTAACTTGAAATATTCCTCTGTCATGCACACCTCACTTTATCAGGAACGTACTGTGTAACGATATATGAATCATTAATTTCATACTCCTCTTAAAGCCTCTTTTGACTTTTATTCATACCTGTTTTATTTTATTAAGAACCCCCACAATGTCATCCACTTAATCACATCTCCTTACCCTAAACCTCTTAATCTCTCTCATTATCAATGACTCACTTAATCTGCCTTAGACTAATAGTCTGCATCAATTCAAACATCTCATAATAGTACCACACGTGACAACTCTGCAAACACTGAAGTTGTATTAGTTACAATCAAATATAATAGTTTTACTTCATAAACACACTAAATTAATTTAGTTTTATTCGGTGAAAATTTCAGACCTTGTTCTTCACTGCCACACTTTACTTACTTGTCCCTATAGTAAGAACTTCATCCCTGTCCTATATTTTAAAGTTTTATATTAAATTAAGTTTATATACACATTATTTTCATATTAAATTGGTAGCTCATTGACTTCCTTTTACATTCCAGACTTTTTCCTTTCCTTTTTATGGAGGAGAGGATGCTCTAATGAAAACTTGGTCCTACTTTTGTGGACTTTAATAATCAAAATGTTAATGTTGTTCACAACCACACAGCACATCCATTACATCAAAATGATATCTCATAATAAAAAATTAGTATAACAAACTACACATAATGGATACGAACCCAATACCATTGAGAACAAAAACTGACAAGACCATATTGTGACCATCTTGATACCTCGCCACCTTAGACATTTTTGTTGATCCCACTAATTTTCCCAATACATGTATGAATTTATGAATGACCAATAACAACGTATAAACCTACAAATGACCATTAAAACAGTTAGCCATACTTTGGTATTGTTGTCGCCTGCAACCAAATTCAAAAGAAATTACTTACGTTAATACAATTTAATGTAATAGCGGTAAGCGGATATCGTTCCCACGAGGAATCTTAACAGCAACGAAATTACAAATTCAAATGAAACAAAATAACGAAATTAGGGGGATTTTAATTCATGCAATATAAAAAAATAAAAGAAAAATCACAAATCGAAATCAATAATTGAATCTGAAAAATTAATGGGAAAATACCTTGGTGTTCGGGTCACCGATGTTATCACGCTAATATGAATCATCGACATAAAATTGCGATCATTAACAAACATTCATTGGAAATATTTTCTCTTAAGTGTATAACTAGAAACATGTATCCTAGCATTCTTATTAAACAACAACTTAGATACGATCGTAGGTTTAATTGAATAATAGCTTTAGAAACCAAGAACCAATGAGCAAGTGAAATACATGTACGGCATGCAATCAATCAAGCGAATATCTCCTTAGAATTTTTCAACTCTAACGTAGAGAAGACAATCCTAATTGCTACTTGTGATTAGCAAAACTGAACGTCATATTTCGTTAATCTAGCGATTGAACACATTAATCCCTAGTTGCGCACCTAGAAACCAATAAATTCAATTAGAAAGAGTAGATCGGAAGATATTCAATGTTTTATTAACAACGTAAACTTTATTCAAAACATATCACACATACTAGCAGATAACACGGATCCCCTCAACCAAGACAAAAAGTTTAGCTACTCATACTAGAATTCAAAATAAAAGAAATAACAAAGCGTAAAGTCTCCATCCCTGGTTCTTTACTGAAAAACATGAAAATACTAATGGAGAAAGTGTAGAAAACGTAAAAAGACTGAAAGAAAAGAACAGAAACGAAAATCTCTAAGCTAGCTTGCGTGAATAGTGATCTTCTCTCCTTTTATGCTTATTTTTTCGATTTCCCTCCTATCTTTTCTTGATTCTCGTCTGATATTGTATCCCCCAATTTCAGGTAGTCAATCCCCTTGAAAGATGGCAATATAATCTTCAAAGATTGTGAGAATCTCGAATTTGACTTTTGAAAATAGATCTGCAGATTTATTCCATCCTTAGACGTGGCCACGTCTAGTGACTGAATTATTGCCAGATTTAGAATTTCGGATTTTCTTCATTTCTATTTCATCTTTTTGATTCAATTTCATCTCTAAGATGTTGAAAATCATATTCAAACAATTATAAGATAATTCCATTAATTTCGGATAATAATTTCAACACGTTAAAGATAATTAAGTATCAAATAAGTGCAAATTGATGACTTAACAAATTCCCCTACACCAAACCTTTGCTCGCCCTCGAGCAAACATGTCAAACCACTACACTCAGTCAATTCATCCTTCACAATATCAAGTGCACACAATCCATTAACATGGGCCAAAGAGACTTAAGTTGTAACACATATCATAATCGCTTTTCACCAATGTAAATAAATGAAGTCAAAATAAGAAATCTTTGTTCAAAAGCAAACATGAAATCAAAATGAATTCTTCTCACAGATTTTGCTCTTACAGTCAAGTGTTTGAGGGCAAAGTGTTTCTCTCAAATCTCCCTCTAACATATTCTGCATTTTCATCCTGCAAAACTGGACATGCATCAGTAGAATGTCCTAACATTGAATATATTCCACATACCTTTGCTTCTTCTTTCTTCGTAATCGCCAATTGTCGCACCAAAGAAGTAAGGTCATCCAATTTGTTCTCCAACGTGGCCACGTTCACTTCATTCACGGCTTTTGATCCATGCCCGGTACGTATTTCAAATTGTTAAGTGTTGGAAGCCATGTTTGCAATCAATTCCCTTGCGGCTGTCGACGTTTTATCAACTAAGGCACCACCACTTGTTGCGTCAATTATACTCCTATCCATGAGCGAAAGACTTCGTAAAAATATTGAATTAACAATTGGTCAGTTATTTGGTGATAGGGACAACTAGCACAAAGTTTTTTAAATCTTTCCCAATATTCGTAGAGTGTTTCTTCCGTCTGTTGTTGTATTCCGCAAATTTCCTTCCAAATATTGGTTGCTCTGGATGCTGGAAAATATTTTTCGAAGAAAAGTCTCTTCATTTCAGTCCATGTTTGCACGTTTTCTTCGGCTGAATAGTGCAGCCACTCTTGAGCATCATCCTTTAGAGAAAACGGGAAGGCTCTTAGGTTAATCTGCTCTTCCGTCATATTCGTCGGCTTCATTCCCATGCAAATTACGTCTAATTCCTTCAAATGCTTATACGGATCTTCTCCCGGTAAACCCCTGAAAATAGGTAATAAATGAATCAGTCCAGATTTTAATTCAAAAGTATTATTATCACCTAAGTTCAGAAAGTTGATGCAGTGGGGCTGTTAGGCATCCGTGGGTGTGGGAAGTTCGCGAAGAGTGCGGTTTGCTGCCATTCTTTCCATTTTCTGCATCTCCTTATGATATTTGGTCTGTTTCCATAGTCTTTTAGCTATCTTTTCGATCTTAGGATTGTATTGCAAATTCTTCGATTGGTTTGAACGCGTAACGTACATAAACCGTCAAAAATTCCCCATCAACAGTGCCAAAATTTAGTACTGCTGTCGCCTACAACCAAATTCAAAAGAAATTACTTCCGTTAATACAATTTAATGTAGTTGCGGTAAGCGAATATCGTTCCCACGAGAAATCTTAACGGCAACAAAATTACAAATTCAAATGGAACAAAGTAACGAAATTAGGGGGAGGATTTTAATTCACGCAATATAAGAAAAAATATAAGAAAAAATGCAAATCGAAAGCAATAATTGAATTTGAAAAATTAATGGGAAAATACCTTAGTTTTCGGTTCACCGATGTTATCACGCTAATATGGATCCTCGACATAAAATTGCAAACATTAACAAACATTCATTGGGAATATTTTCTCTTAAGTGTAACAACTAGAAACATGTATCCTAGCATTCTTATTAAATAACAACTTAGATACAATCGTAGGTTTAATTGAATAATAGCTTTACGAACCAAGAACCAATGAGCAAGCGAAATACATATACGACATGCAATCAATCAAGCGAATATCTCCTTAGAATTTTCCGTCTCTAACGTAGAGAAGACAATCCAAATTGCTATTTGTGATTAGCGAAGCTAAACGTCATATTTCGTTAATCTAGCGATTGAACACATTAATCCCTAGTTGCGCACCTAGAAATCAATGAATTCTATTAGAAAGAGTAGATCGGAAGATATTCAATATTTATTAACAACGTATACTTTATTCAAAACATCTCACACATATTAGCGGAAATACAGATCCCCTCAACCAAGACAAAAAGTTTAG
>JAOTAY010019950.1:0-13899 GCA_025629805.1 Erythroxylum baracoense
CGGATGAAAAGTTGTGGAGATCACTAGTCCCTCTTAAGCTTCCAGCTTTGACTCTCGCCTTCTGCTTCAACTTCTTCCCTAGACGAATGTTCACTCAAGTTGAATGCGATTCAGCTCCAGCTCTCACTTTCGGCCTCTCCCAAGCTTCCACCTCTCTGTTGTTTTACTCTTCTTCCTGACTCACTTTGTTTCCTTTCTCTGTTTATCTTCTTTTTCTCTATCTTTTTGCACCTCCCATATCTGTAGTGTCTCTGTGTAAGTGAACCAATGAAATAGTGAATGAAAGATGATTTTTCTCATCTGCCACCCCCTCTTCCTTTTATTAGACTCTCTTTAGGTTTAGGGTTGCATGCCTTAACATCGTGAGCTGCCACGTATTAAAGCCAAAATTAATCTTAAAACTTCTCACGGGCGTGTATAGGGAGTCACAGGTGTGACTCCCTTTTGTCACACCCGTACATGAGGAGTCACAGGTGTGACATCCCCATGCACGGGTGTGACTCCCTCGTTACCCCCGTGCATGGGGAGTCACGCTTGTCATCACTGTGCATTATTCCCCTGTCAACCCAGTGCATGGGGAGTCACACTTGTCACCCCCATGCATTAACCATACATGGTAGTGACATAAAATCACCACTTTGCACGGTGGTACCGTCCATAACATTTAATGAAAAAATTACGTGACTTTGGTGTTTTAATGCAAAATTCACAAAATAGCTCAATTAACATTCATATAATATTCACACCATTTTCACTCAATTAATCTCACATTTGGATCAAAACGCAAGGATTTGTAACCAAAATCAAGATATGAAGGCAATTAAAAGTAATAGAAATTAGACAGAATAGTATAATGTTTCATTGGCCATATTTGGTGTACGAATGGAAGCAATTTGTGATGCACATTATGCTTTTTAGGTGTATGCTAGCTGGATTGGTAATGAGAAAACAATTGCTGTGAAGAGATTAGAAAACTCTCATAACTGCAGTAAAATGAAGAAGAATAAACAAGCTAGCTGAAAATGGATTATGAATGACTTCATACACAAGTGTAGGAGGAACCTAAATTGGCCAATTAACGAAATGATGGATGATCATCAACCAAAATATGCACTAAAGGTCACTAAACTTTAATGTTATAGGGTTAAGTGGGAAGCAATTACCATGCTTCGAGGATCAATGGAAGATCATTATGCCAAACTATGGTCTTATGGACATAAGTTAAAATGAGCTGACAAAGATGGAAAGTTTATTATTAAAACTGATTTTGATGAAAATGCTGGGAAAACCAATGTTCAAAAGATTTTATACGAGATTTAGTACTTTAAAGTATGGTTTTCTTGGTGGATGTAGGAAGATTATTAGGTTAGATGGATGTTTTTTGAAGGATTTTCTTGGTGGTGCATTATTATCTACTATTGTTCATAACAGAAACAATCAGAGGTTTCCTATATGTTGGGTTGTAGTTGAGGGAGAAAATTACCAATTGTGGAATTCATTTTTGAGCATTCTTGCTGAAGATCTCAACATAAGTGAAAACTCATGGACTTTTGTAAGTGATCAGCAAAAGGTAAACTTTAAATATTCATATATCTAATGTACAGTTTTTATGGGATCAACACTTTATTAATTTATGTAACCTTTTTTACAGGGTTTAGTGGAAGCATTAAAGAATTTGTTTCCAAAAGCTAAACATAGAAAATGTGCCCGTCATATGTATACAAACTAGCCTAGTATTCATAAAGGGCACACATATAGGACTTTATTGTAGAAAGCGGTGAATTACACAATGGAATTTGATTTCGATGAGGTAATGGAGGAGTTGAAGAGTTTGTCAGTGAAGGCTTATGAGGATTTTAAAATTAGGAATCCAGAGACATTTTTGAACGTCTTTATATGCACAAGACCAAAGTGTGAAAGAGTATATAACAATATTTCAAAGATGTTTAATGGATTCATTTGTGAAGCTCGTACCAAAAGTTTGATCAATATGTTAGAAGACATTCAAGTTTCTTTAACGACTCGGATAAATGAAAAAAGGGTTATGATGCTAAAGTGCACTGATGATATATGTTTTAGAGTAAGGAAGAAAATAGAGGTAGCACAATGGGATGCAAGACATTACATGCTCATAACATACAGGAATTTGAAATTTGAAGTTACTATTTTTACAGACAGGTACATCGTTGACTTGCAAGCATGAGCTTGTTAATGTAGACTATGGGATTTAACTAGGATTCCACGTAAACATGTTGTGGCTTGTATATCTTATCAAAGGGAGGATATCGATTCTTATATGAATCAATGTTATAAGCATGATGTTTATTTGAAGAGTTATCAGTATGCTATAGAACCCATTAGTGGTCCTAAGTTTTAGCCAATGACTGAAAATCTTCAGCCAATATTACCTCCATTGATCAAGAAGATGCCTAAAAGACCCAAAAAGGCAAGAAAAAGGGATCACACTGAAGAACCTCGAAATACCATCAAATTGTTAAAGGTGGGAGTAGCTATAAGATGTCATCATTTTTATAAAATTGGTCACAATATAATGAAAAAATAAGAATCAACCTCCAAGGCAACCTGAAATTGTTAAGGTAGTTATTTTAGTTGTATAACAAATGTCTTGTTATTCATTCAGTATTATTAACTTTATGTTTATCTTCAATGTGTATAATGCAGTGAAAAAGAGGAAGGCCACCAAAAAATGATGCCCTTTCATCTAGTATTCATAGCAGTCAGGTACAAGGACCAACACAATCAATATCTACTGGATCAAATATTGCATCTTCAATATTAAGAAGAGAGACGCGAATGGTTAGTTAATATTAAGTATAAAATTTAAATTTTTTTCCAACTTATGTAACATTATAAATCTTTTTGTTTTTATAGGCAACTAAAGGATACGAAGTAACAATTGGGGAAGTTACTGGGAATATATACTTTACAGTAAGTCATTTAAATTCATATTTATACTACTTATATGTAATTATAAGGGAGATGATAATATTTACATAATTGGTTGTTTATACTTCATAGATGGGTGGGAATCAATGTCAAGTTTTACAACCCCCCAACACCAATGCAACAACAACTCAAGCAACCCAAAGTACAATTGCTAATACAACTCAACCTAGGAGGAGGATCAACTAACGAATAAAAGATCTACTACCAGGAAATCTTAACTTACACAGTTGTTGTTATGTTATACAGTTGATATGGTTTGTAAAATTGAACAACTATTATTTAGTTATTGCAGTGTTGTTATTTAATTCTTATTTCCATTTATTTGGAACTTATGTTTAGGAATAGTCTTATTCACATTACTTGGTGAGTATTGCTACATTACCTAATTCAATGTCAGTCTCATATTAGTTTTTGTCATTGACTCTGCTTTGCTCTAAAATTTTCCCTTGAAGGTGCTAGTTACTATTTATGTAAGGATGGTGTGAGTGATCAAGCATTGCAGACGTCCCTCGATCTGTGGAGCTGGAGCTGATTATACATTGTGAAAGAACACTGCAACTTGGTTGTTACCAAAGGAAAGGTCAAGTTGCTGGATCCTGTAATTTTTCAGGAATAACAACTGTTAGTCCCAATCCCCCCACCAGTAAGTGAAGTTCCTCAGCTCAATCTACCTCTATTCTTATCTTCTCATATCACTAATTTGTCACCATTTTTTTGCATATTCTTTTCTTATATCTAGATGTTCCTTCCACTTGTTCCTATCCTTCGAGTGCAAGGTACTCTCTTATTTGCTTACATTAGTATTCTTTCCTTTGCTCTAAAGTTTATGTATTTTAGTAATGGATTCATTTGCTGATACTTTCTTTTTGTGGTCTTTCAAAGCATCTCCTTTTTAGAACAAACCTTTGTTTCAGTTTCATTCACATCACTTTTCTTGTGTTAATAAGGTTCTATGTTCAAATGGTATTTGTTTTCTCTCTTCCCTTTTCTTTACTTGGGTGTTAAAACTAAATTTTTTTCATTTGGGTAGATTTGAACTAGGTTTACTAACACATTGATAGTAAATGGTGGTGGTTAAGACATAGCAGGTACTAAGCTAGAAAAGTTAGATCTAATTAATGTTAATTTGAAGAGTTCAAATTATACAAATCCATGTTAAGAATTGTTGAAATTGTATAAAGCTATGAAAATTTAAGAAACCCAAGGCCAACTATTGGTTTATGAAACCTATTTGAGCAAAACCTATAAAAATTGATATTGGATCATTAGAAAACGTCAACTGGAATGGTTAAGTTTGCTTCAATGTGGGACTTAAGATTAGAAGACGTAATTGTCAAAATAAGTTTAATTGGTAACATTGCTAAGTTTGATGTTTGTGTGACTTTAACTTCACCTTTTTATTTTTCCTTTTTCTGGTCTTGTTTTGTAATTGCAGTAGTGAAGGCACTACAACACCAACTACAAGAACCACAACACGTACAGCCACACCTTTAACAACAAGCACCACCACAAAACCCACAACAACTCCTACTGTGTTTCAAACTGGATTAGTTCCTGCAGGAAGTGACAATGGCATCAATAACAGTAGTGGTGGAGGACCAGCTTCTTCTAAACTCACTAGGAACTTCATCCTTGGTTCTTTAGCCTCGTTTTTTGGATAAGGTTATTTCGATGAGAATAGTGCTCCAAACATGTTACCATTTACATGTACAAACATTGTAGAAAAAAATAAAATTGTGTGCGATTCAAATATGAAACTTTTGAATTTATTCCTTTTACTTCTTTGGAATTTAAGTTTTGGTTCAACACTTATATCAACTTATGCATGCGGGTGTTTTTCTTTATACTCCCCTTAAGAACATATCATATGTAGTAAGTACTCCTTTGCTTTTCTATAATTTAATAACTACTATATAATTATTGAGCATACATGTGGTCAAAATTATTTAACAACAGAAGATAATAAACTCTGAAGTGTTATATTCATAAAAATTGGAACCATCTAAAACAGAAATATGAGCAGCCATGACATAATTACTTTATGCACTTCACTTTTCCTTAACAACATGAAAGGCTTGCAACTGAATATTAAAGTGGCAGGTGATTGAATAAAAGACAAAAAAGTCCCAATAAACATAATAGTTACATTTGCTCTTCTAACTATTAAAATGTCTCAATTTTTTTTCCTTACATCCGACGACCAAGCTATGAAATCACATGGTACCTACAAAATAAAGATATAAACACAAATATTAGGACTTATGACAAATAAGCATAATGCACATAAATTTTACACATACTTCTTGCATAAAAAAATACATTTTCTGAACAAGACTTTACCCTAATGTACAGAACTTGTTTGACATTTTTTCTGACAAAAACAAACTTTCATGTCTTTCACAAATACCAAGTACCTCCAAGAGACCTTCAATTTGAATATTGATTAACATTAATTTAAATGATTGGCATTACTACAAACAATAATTGAAATACTTACTTTTGAGTTAATGCATTTATAAAAATGTTGACCAATGTTAGGCTTAGCATTTGAAATATGTAACTTCATCAAGTCATTACAATTGTGCTAATCAATATTCAAAATCTGAATTATATATTCAAATATCAATATTAATTATATTTGAATCCAATTAAATTATTGCATATAACAAATAATATATATTGTAGTTATTTTACCGTTGAACATAATGCTTTCTCTTCACAACATTGAGAATATATTCTTCCAACTTTTGCTACACTATCAAAAGAAAAATAAATAGCACCTTTGAATCCATTAACAACACATTGACACTCTTCCTATGTTAAATATATACCAGGTGCATACCCAACGAAAGCTACATATACTTTATTTCTGCCTATATTTCTTTATCTTGTTACAATATCATCATACAAATATTAAATTACTACCTTCAATGCAACACTACTATGATTTCTTTTCATAAATTCACCCAAAAAAGAATAAAATGTCAAAAATAGTGAAAAGAGGCCAAATCATTACTACACTTATAAACTATATTTGATGGGTATAAGGGTACTGACTATCTTCATCACATCAACATTTCATGACAAAATTATACTAGATTATTTAAAATTCACATCAGTCGTGATTGCTTACACTATTTCGAACATCAGGGACTTCATTACTAAAAGCATGAAGTATTAGAGACTTACTTAATAGTGTAGGAAGCAATGAATAAATCCAATGTCATGGTATTCTTTGCAAGCTAGATAAATAATCTTAGGAAAAATAAACACCAATAGGATGCTGCCATAGCATAGATAAGCCAACTCATGTTTGGCTTGGTACTTTTGACATTACTGAGGATGCGGCCATAACATATGACAAAGTAACTCTTAAGTTCAAAATTTTTACAACTTATAAAACCTATCCTTAATTTACTAACTCAAGGTACTGTGTGGGGTACATAAGTTAAAAAATGAAATTATATTTTGTAGTAGAAATAAGTCTTCATCTAATTTACTAGTTAATATTTTCAGATACAAAATTCAATAGGTAGATTCTAACATAGTTCAAGATATGCAGCTTGAGTCGAGCAAAAGAATGTTATATGCTGATATACATAAATATTACTTATTCCAAGTTTGAAATCGAAGCAAATCTCTATAAACTTGTAAATATGATTAGGTTAAACATTATGTTCTCTGCAACATAAGAATATGAAAATAAAACATTCTATTTTATTTTCACCTTCTAGCAGAACATCAAACATTATCAAAAAAAGACAATGAAATCTTAAGCAATAAATAAAAACCTAATCTTCATGTGGCTAACTGTCGATAAGGACAATTAAGGGAAAAAATTTTCTTCCTGAAATTGTTAGGACATGTAAATTAAGGGAAAAAAATTTTTGGAAGCACAATGTGATTTAGGAATAGAAGATCTTGAGATCATAGAGCTAGAGAACGAATATCAAATTCCAATTTACCTTAGTACAAAACATACCATTTCATAAGTATTCAATAAAAAAGCAAATCAAGAAAAAAGAACAATAGAGAGCGAGAGGACAAATCCTACCCTAGTTAGCACCACAGGAAGTCCAGTAACGGAAGTCACAATTTGAGATTGAGTGAGAACGACGGGGTGAGAGAAAAATTAGGGATTTTAGGTGAGTGAGAACAAATAAGGTGACCTGTCTGATTAGTGGAGTCCATTGACATATGGCAACACCAACAAAGATAACGATGTGATTAACGTCAGGCTAGAATGGAAACAACGTGAAAGTTTGAGTATTTTATTTGCTACTTTTTAAATTTCGGGCTATAATTGAAAATTTGAGAAAAGTTTGGGCCTTTTTTGGTAATTGACCCTTCAATTTATATCTTTTTTTTGCATTTATATCCTTGAACTATTTGAATTTCACCATACTGGTTGGTATTTGACCAGTATTTTAAATATCGATAAGTACAAATATGATAGTTTTGAACCATTTTTTGGTCGATTCTGGCTGGTACGATACAAAATCTAAAACTTTGACCCTAACAGCTTCAAAACATTCAAAATAGACCTGAAGTGAATGGAAAATTTAACGGGGTTAACCCCCTATCAGTTAAATGTCACGTTAATGCTAATATAACGTTATTTTTTATTTTTTAATAAAAAGTGAGTCTAGCTGTCACATAACAAATGGGACCCACTATTTGAAATGTATAACAATGGATTTCACTATCACATAATAAATGAGACCCACTTTCTAAAATGTATAAGACTGGGACATACTTTCTGATTATTTTAAAAAAACTAATTATGTGATAGTGGGACTTACTTTTTATTTAAAAATATAAAAATAATGTCATGTTGGCATTGACATGACATTTAACTGATTGAGAGTTAATTCCATCAAATTTTTCATCCATTTAGGGTATGTTCTAAATATTTTTAAAAACATTAGGGTTAAATTTAAACTCTTAAAATATTAGGATTCAATTTGTATTCTATTGTAAATGTTGAGGTTCAAAATGCACTTTTGGCCCAAGATTAAACTTTAAGAAAAGAAGTATTTCACCTATCTATTTTTTATAACTAATATTAGTTAGAGTTTGACTAGATACTAAATGTATAATCAAATCCAACTTAATTGATTATACCAAATTGAGTTAATTTGAATGACCGATTTGACTATTGAGTCTAAAGATTTACACAAACAAACCTGCTTTTTATTAGACGAATTTTCCAATCATTTTTCTAGAGTTTCAAAATACACATATAAATCTAACCTACATATTGTCTTATATAATTGTTTAATGTGATTTAGTTTCTTAAAAATCATTCCTAATTAAATTTAAAACATATTTGTTAATATGGAAGAACCATGCATTCAATTTATAGAAAATTATTTGTAAAATGAAAATTGCATCTCTTTTAACAATAAAATTTTAAGCTGTAAGAGGAAGATGATTAGCTGCAATTAATATGAATAACAAAATAGTTCAAATAAAATTCGAAATCAATGGATCAAATTTAATCTAATTTGCCTAGGGTTTGAATTTGAGTTTGATATCAGGTTCAAGCTTTATCATTTTTTAAGGTTTAGTCAATCATGATAATTTGTCGGTGTGGACTAGATCGAATCCAACTAATTTGTCAATAAAATAAACCAAGTTTAACCAAGTTTGGGCTAAAACTCATACTTTGAAAAGCTTTTGAGTTTAGGTTTGGACCACTTATTGCCAATGGTAATAATTTAGAATGACCAATGTTTTAAAAAGTAAAGTTATTCGGCTAATTAAACTTAAATAATCAAGAATGGATCAACTTTTTGATTTTGGTTATTATAATAACTTTTATATATGAAAATGGGCCGGTTAATTGAAAATTTGTTTGATTTTATAAATTATAAGTGGTCTTAAACCTTAATTTAGACTTTATACCCTTATAGTTGTCAATTTGAAAATCAAGTTTAGTTTGCAAACATGAATTACCAACAGATGTGCTTAGGAATGAAAGAAGTTCACCATATTTCAATGAGGAGATGGTGGAATTGACCATTTGGAGACTGCTCAGTTGGGGTTTTGCTAAGTGGATGGCGGGTTAAGAAGCATGAGCTTTCAGCTGTTCAGTCGAAAATGGGCGGTAGGTTCAATGCTAATGGTATGCCTAGAAGAATAAAATAGACATTAATGGATGAAAGTCAAGAGAGAGTGGAGGGTTTTTTCAAGTTTTTAATAGTTTTGTTTCATTCTTTGGGAGGATTAGTAGGAGGAAAATATATGCAAAAGTGTAGAGGAAGTCAAAGAGGTGTGGTGAGACATGTTATAGATGATATTTAACTTTTTCAGTTTTTAACGTCTCCTTTTTCAACCCAACTTCAATTTTTTTAATAATTGACACTAGTCTCTTATTTCAATTAATTTTATCTAATATTTATAATTTATTTCATTCTCTTCAGTGTTTGTGCTATATATATTATTGTGGCAATTGATTTCTATATCTCCTTCAGCATTATTGATCTCAAACTTAGAAAAAAAATATACGTAAATTACACTCCTTTGATTTTGCGAGTAAACTATATGGTTTTTATAAGCTTTTACTATTCACATTTGGTAAGATGAATCAAAACTCTTTGAGGAATATGTTGTTAGACATCTGACTTAGGTTCGTAGGAAGGGTTGGGATTTGTAGTTTCATCATCCTCTCTAATCTCCTCTAATTGATAGGGAGGTTATTTTATAGGAAAGATAAGTTAGTTGTTAGGACTAGACATTGTGTTATATTTTAAAATGTTTGTTTTCTTATTAAGTGTATTTGCCTTTTTGGTCTTTTTCCTAACTTGATTAGTTCTATGAGTTGACTTAAATAATATGGCAAGCCTTTTTTGTAATTATAGCAGATAATTTGTCAAGCTTAACTAGATATTCGCGTTCTAGTTGACCAATATATGTCATTTGAGCATATGTATATATATACACATCCTTTGAAAAAAATTCAATCAAATTCTTGATTGTGATTTCTTCTCACAAAGACCAATTTGAGTTTTCAAAATAGAGTAGGCAACTTTTGAATGAGGTAAACTAGAGTTTTTTTTTCCAGACATGATTTGTGCTGTTTCTTTAGTGGTTTTAAAATGATATGTATTGTGTCCTTTTGATTTGTGATATTGAATTTTTATTAATTGATATGTATGATCTTTAGTATTGTGGGGGGTTTTTTTTATCTTTGATTGATGGGCAAGCTAGGCCTAACCTCTCTATCTCTCTGTTTTACCTAACATTATTTCGTTTCACGTTTAGGATGGGATGCTTTAGAACCAATATGAAGTTATTTTTAAAGAGACAAAACATATTTTGATTTGTCAATATTTTGTTTTGGTTCCATCAAAACAATTCTGTTTGATGTCATTTTTAAGGACCTTCTTTCCTTAAAAGTTTTCATCTTTTGAAGCAACAATTTAGTGATTAATGTTGTTTTATAAAACTTTGCAATTTTGAGATGATGTTTGTATTCTTTGATATTGTTTCTTGATTCTTGTATCTGAAGTGTGACGAGTTCCGTCAATCAAATTGTTCCTTTTGGGTATAAATTTAATCTAAAATATGGTTCAACTTATGTATGCATTTTAATAAACACATTCTAAGCTAAAACTGCATTAGGCAAAAACTTTAAGCTTTTACTTTGTGCTAGCTAGTTTATTATACTAATTTATATATTATAATTTACATTCAAGTGCATAATTAGTCCTTAATTAATATTCTTAACCTAGAGTTTTTTACTTTCAGAGGTTACGATTCTACTTCAAACCTACTATTCTCTCTTTTCTTATTCTCCTTTTTGGCTATCATTTTGGAGTTCAATTTTAAATAATTTTAATATATATTTTTTGACACTTTTCAAATCAAAATAATGGAACTCGCAATAAGGTTGATCTAACATGAAGTTATTTTTCTTTTTCTCAAACATTTAATAGAAATATTCAATATAACCATATGTTTTGAGGTAGAATTTTTAAAGGAGGAAGAATTTATATAATGAAATAACATCTTGTTAATACTAAAGGTAATATTGCTTTTTACAAAAAAAATATATCATTTGATGTACATGAGATGATTGGATATTATTTGCAGTAACAAGTAAAAATAATAAAGAGGCTATAATGTATCGTTTGGAGATTGGAGATGACGAAAGAAAAAGAAAAAGTTATTATTGACATAAATTATCATTTTCCTGTACGAACCACTCACGATTCTTTACCAAGTTTAGAAAGAGTTTTGATTGACTAAGATGCTATTTTACGATGTAAAAGAATTTAAACTAAATAGTTTTATCATTCTTGTATTCCTTTGAATGCTTGAAATTTAGCTTATATTTAAGAAGCAACAGATATAATAACAATGATAGGTCATGGATTTAAAACACTTATTATTTGATTTGTGTGCTTTTATTATAAAATTAAAAAAATGTTAGTTGATTATGGATTCATATAAGTCTAACTAGAGGATAACAAGATGAAATATTATAATAAATGTGTGGACTAATCAAAGAAAAAGAATATTAACCAATTTACTGGTTTATTATTGTTATAATGTTGAATAACATTTATTAAATATGTTGATACTTCTAATAAGATAAAAAAGTGAATATATTTTATTTGAATTATTTTCTAAAATTTCATATGGGTTTTACTAAAAAAATTGTCCATTTTGTTATAGATAACCCAACTAATTATGTATTAGTTTTATATTTATTGCAATCAAAGTATAACATACATATTAGTTTTCATGTTCTATTCATTGTATACATCTTTTTTTTTTACAATAAATTAGTTATATGGATCATAGATCTAATCTTATTTTATGTACATCTAAGATCACCTTTTTCAATATAATCATCTGACTTCGTAGTCTTAGCTAAGAAAGTAAGGAGATTGAACTAAGAATGTGCAGCCTACTAGAACTATATTTGCAACTACATTTATAACTTTAAAAAGTTTTTATGAATATGAACAAGTGTTCTAAAACCTAGAGACGAGTAATCACATTTCAAACTATAAGCTATCAAAAAATGTAGAAGGAAATAAGGTTTATAATATTATTCTAAGTAATAAATTTTGGGGTATACGAGAAATTATATAAGTCTTATACAAATTTTTTATCTATAATAAGATAAACATCTTATTCAAAGAATCAACTTAACAACTTAATTTTTCAATCATTATCACTTATATAGTGGAGATGCATACACAAATGTTAATATTATAGGTGATGTTTTGATGTTATTAAATCTAAAGATATTTTTCTAATAAAGAGAAATCAAAGGTAACAAATAAAATTAGATTGTATCATGAAGATTCAAAAAATTTTGCTAGACTATTTGTAAAGAGATAACCTCTGGAAAAAAAATAGTTTAGTAAGTTTTTGTAATTTTAATTTTGCTATATACTTATCAATATTATATTTTTAAATTTTTACTATAACTTTTAATTTAATATACAAATAAATGATGGAGATTGTTTGGTCAAAGTATTTCAACATTTGAAAACTTATCATTAGACTACTTAATCAAATAACTTCAACATCATATTATAAACAAAATTGGAGTACTTTTAAACGTATTTATATAAATAAAATAAATTATTTGGACTATCAAGACTCAATAAACTTGGATACTTTCTAGAAAATCTTTTCTCCCTTATCGACCTTTAAAACTGTGTTTCATCAGCTATTGTATCCCATTACTCCCCCTACTCAGTATTCTCGATAGGACCAAAAATATCTGAATGCATCAACTCTAATAACTCTGAATTCCTTGCATATCTTCTTTTAAAGGAGACTCTTCGCTTTCCAGTTAAACAATGATCACAAGATTAAGCAGTTGTGAGTTCTTAACTAGGATAAGGGATTTTCTAGCTAACAACTTAATCCCTTCTCACTCATCTGTCCCAATCATCGATGCCATAGATTCAGGGAAGATTCCTCTTTGGTTGTGTATAGTTCTCCACCACACACCTTTAAGTGTATCTTGTACAGTGAGCAACAAAACTCTCCTCTGACTATTGTCATTGCGCCTCTGGACAATTTCCACTTCCTATCCCCAAAAGTGGGCTAAAAGCACAAATTGGGGCCTAACATTTTTTCGTTTGATCATTTTAGGAATTAAACTTGTAACTTGCTCAATGAAGGTCTAAACTTTCACGAGTTTGCTCAATTTAAACTTTTTTGGATGAAAATTAGAATGTGTCCACATGTATCGTTACAATGTATAACGTGGCACCATTACTATATTTTTATATGCCACATTGAATAAAAGTAAAAGCTTGCATGGAACAGTTAAATTAAATTACAAGTTACAAAACCCTAAATTCCCAAAACTTCACCGATCTTCATCTTCTTCCCTCTTTGATGCATCTTCACTATTGGTTGATCCACACTCTAGTTTTCGTTCAAGCGGCTGTCTTGCTTGGTTCACGCATCATCTTGCCAATTTGCCTTCCATTTTCTCTCTAATAATCGCCAAGTATGTTTGATATACTCATTACTTTGGTCTTCTGTGTATTATCTTTCAACCTAGATATGCTACACCTTCATGATATTATAGGTTTTTCTAGATGAATGTTCCTTAAATAAGATTTGCGTGGACTTCACAACCTCCTTCAAATTTGTAGTGATGATCTTTAAAATTAGTTTATATATTGTGTGCAATAGGAAATAAGGAGAATACTTAGTGCTTGTTTGGATGAACTTATATCAGTATAACTTTTATCAGTAGAGCTTTTCTAAGAAGAGCTTTTCTAAGAAGCTAGTTGACTGTTTAGTTGTCATTTAAAAAAGAGCTTTTTTGAAAGAGCTTCATACAATAGACTGTTTGACAACATAAAAATAAAATCACTTTTAATTTTAACTATATTTTATTTTGTAATAAAAATTATTTATGCATATAAATATTATTTAAAATATATTAAA
>JAOTAY010019951.1:0-13898 GCA_025629805.1 Erythroxylum baracoense
TAAACTTTCGACCTTGTCTCGCAATTCTAATCTATCTAAAGTTTCAAAATGAAAATACTTTGGAACCATAATTTGTTCATTGTGAAGAGAATGAAAACAGGTACCTTCCTCGTTTGAGAAGATCAGGAAAGGTACTTCATAATCAGCTGCCCTGTTCCTTTTCCTTAGTCCTGAGACTTGGTCTCACCCTGCTGATTGATTGTGCTTTACTGTTTGCTTGATGCATGACATACTGGCTTGCAAGTCGGTAGAAGTTGGAATAACTAGAAGTTTGAAATTTGGGTAGAGAGAAGTGAGAGTGTTTGGAAGTTTAAAGCTTAGAGAGATAAAGTAAAAATGAAAGTAAGTGATAAAGTGAAGTTAGAAATAAATATATAGGTGATTAAGGGTAAAATGGTAAAATTTGATAGTGACCGTCGCGTGTTTCCCTTTTTATCCTACCGTAGGCCACGATCTTCCATCAATTTGTAATTTTTCTCTTCTTTTGTCCTTCTCCACTTTTCCAAATTCACTTTTTAAATCTTTATGGCCCTTTCACCTCTCTTTTTCTTACTCCCTCGATCATCAAATTCATGTCTAAGTTCTCTGCTTTCCTGATTTTATTTGGAAATGAAACAACCTAACTACGAAATCCAAACTTTCTAAAAAATTAAACGAAATAAAATTCCATAGGTTGCCTCCCATGTAGCGCTTCTTTTAATGATGATAGCTCGACGCTCTTCTTTTGCTCACAGTGGTTCAAATGATTGGTGCAATAATAATGCAGTCACTGATCTCACAGTTTGCACATAAGCTACTCTTCCCTGGATTCCACCTTCCTTATGATTCGCCTTCTTTTACGTGTCATTTCTTTCCGAATGCATTCCCAGGATCCTCAATATCTTCCCATTGTCCTCGAGGTTCAAGTTCCTTGATATTAGTTTGAAGTAGGGGAGACTTGTTGTCTTTTTTTGACACTTTGAAGGTTATTTAGCACTTTCCTACCCTCAGAATTAGTTCCCCTATCAACGTCAATTATTGAGCAAGCAGTGGCCAAGAATGGTCGTCCAAGGACCATAGGGGTTTCCATATCTTCTCCAATATCCAATATATAGAAGTCTATGAGAAAGGTAAATTTACCAATTTGTACTTGCACATCCTTAATAATCCCCTTAGGTCGATGAACTATTCTATCGATCATCTTTACTAACATCTTTGTGAGTCCTAACTCTCCTAACCCCAATTTTTGACTAAAGGTATAGGGCATCATATTGATACTCACTCCCAAATTCGCGAATACCCTATCTATGTTGACTCTATTGATACTGCAAGGAATGTAAAAATCCTCTGGGTCCTCTTTCTTCTATGTTATGTTAGGGGTTTTCTTCCGCTATGCGATCCCTAACCTTCTTCTTGACTGATTCCTTTAGCATGAGCATTGTTTGTAGATGTTCTGTTATGTCCTCAACCTTATTTGATGCAACCTCCTTAAAATTCCTCGTTGACCTAATTGAAATTGACTTCCGCTAAGCTAGAATAGAGTATGGAATTTTAGGTTGTTCCTTGATTGGCTTAATTACGAGCTCACTTGGAAGGACTTCCATAATTACTTGCCCTTTTCCTTTATCTCTGTCTTCCTTCACATGTTCAAGTTTCTTTTCCTGGGTCTGAGCGATGGCCATGATTCGTTCTTTTGGGTTAGATTTGATATTGTTTGTAAGGGTTCCTGCATTCTGAGTAGATTTGCCTCCACTAGTTCACCTACTTGGACCTTCAGATTGTGTATTGATGAGGCATGGTTCTTAGTGACTTGCTCGAATTTGCTTTCAAACCTCTTGTGTGTATCCTCCATGCCTCCAATTTTATATAAAATCTTATCCAACGTGGATTCCATTGAGCTTGGTTTATCTTGTTGGAATCCTGATTGTCGTTGAGGTCTGAACTGTCCTCTAGCATTGTTTGTCCAAGAGAAGTTATGGTGATTCTTCAACCCAGGGTTGTAAGTGTTGAAGTAGGGATTGTTTCTCCCTCTTCATCCATATTGAGCTCCCCATTTAATTCACTTTCTCTTGATCGCTTTCCTTTCTCAAGTAATAGTCCACCGTATCATGGTCTAGTTGTCCACAGAGTTCACACTTGAGTCGCATGGCTTTCGTCCTGAGCTCTGGTGAGTTGTTGAGTCAAGTTATCAATTTTTACTTGAATTTTTGTCATTTGATCGATAGTCACAATTCCTTTTTGCTCTCGAAAGGTAGTAGTTTCTTTAGTCTGCTCGTTCGTCCACAAGCAGCTATTACTCGTAATCTCTTCTATCAGCTCTTCTACTTCATCTACTATCTTCCTTATCAGTGATCCTCCTGAAACTACATCGATCGTGCCTCTCGTATGTGGGGTTACTCCGTTATATAATGTTTGCAACAAGAATTCCTTGGGAAAGTTATGGTATGGGCATTTCCATTGCAAATCATTATATCGTTCCCACACTTCATAGATCGATTCCTTGTCACTTTGTAAGAAGTTGATAATTTCCTTGATGATCTTAGTGGTCTTATTCAAGGGAAATACTTGTCTAAAAAGGCATAAACTAACTGATCCCATATTATGACTGGCTGGGTTGAGGGAATGATACCAAGCCTTTGCTTTATCTCTAAGGGTAAAGGAAAAAAGCCTAATTTTGACCGCATCTTCCGACATCTGATGGTATCGAAAAGTATCACAAATTTCAAGGAAGTTCACTATATATGCGTTAGAATCCTCGTTCATTAGACCATAAAATTGCAGATTCTGTTAAAACATGTTTAGGAGGGTTGGTTTGATTTTAAATGATGCCGCTTATACGGGTGGCCTATAACTACTCTCTGGTTAGTCGCATTAAACATTGGTCTTATGAAGTCCATAAGGGTACCATTGTTAACGTCCTTAGTTTGGTCCATGGTCCAAATCTCGCTAAAATTGCTCGGTCATTATTGCTTTTGCGATTTCCTCTTCTTCTTCACGCTGAGCTTTCCTAATAGATTATTCTAGTTGAGTGATGTCTAAATCTACAGTTTCAACTGCATGACTTGATCTTCTTATGACTCTTGTGTCCATGCAAGAGTATGATTTTAAAAGTAAAAGAAAGAACGAAAACACAATTTAAAAACTAACTAAACGCCCTAAACTATAGAAATAAACTAATCGCCTCCCCGACAATGGCGCCAAAAACTTAATCGTGGTTTTTCTATCTGTGTAAGTTCTAATTAATAACCTCGACCGTCCGCAAGTGTATAGGTCATTCGCGTAGTACCTAAGGTGTCAATCCCACGAGGAGGGATAATCTAATCCTAAAATCTAAGGCCAAAACAATTTGCAGTAATTCAAGATGTAATAAAACTAAGGCAATAATTTAATTCAATCACGTAACTTAACTCTAAGAATCAATTATAGAAATATTAACAAAGTAGTAGTTGCAACACACACTCAAGAATCAACATAAGGGAACTATCAATTACGAGAAAGGAAAATTTTTACCTATCTTTAATGTTAACCTAATCGATTATGAATTATCGGATTATTGGTCTTAGACTTTCCTAGGGTTGATTATTCTCTCTCGATTTATAACCATTAACCCTAAATTATAAACCCTAATCAGATTACGGAAAATTGCAATTTCTCAATTAACAATCTATCTAAAACCCTTATTTGATCTGAAGTTGACCAATAAAATATCGGGAACCTATGCGAGATCTCTCTTTACACAATTATATATTTAATTAATTTCTTGTTCTTATTAAATCACCTAACTCTCGTTAGCCCAATTTAATTATTTTTCGTTCGATTCACCCTTTCAGTCTATTACCGAATTATGCAATCATAGAAATCAATTACAATTATTCCAATAAACATAAAACAATCAACTTTTGTTAAATCAAAGGTTAAAAAAACTCAAAGGTGAGTATAGAACATCTCAACATTCACAATCCTATCATCAAACTACTATTTCCAATTCTATACAATAATAAAAATGGAAAATAACAGGAAATACTATTCCAAATGGAGGCGGGAGGTAGCAACATCAAAAACTTATAATCCAAGAAGTACGTCGATGTCAGTTTCTTCTCTACTTCTCTCTTCCTTCTTCTCTTTCTCAATCTCTCAACAATTCTGTCTAAGGTTTCTCTCTAAAAGTGGTTGATGCAAAAGCTACCTCATCTTCTTTCTCTTATACTTTATATACCTTTTGTATTTTGGACAGCCTTAAGGTTTTTTCGGGGTCCAAAAAGATCTAAAAAGTCTCTCAAAACTTTATGTTTTTTAGTGTCTGCGAGTTTGCCCAATGTAGGCTACGATTGCGAGCCACATTCCTGCAATCGTGGCAGGTAGGCCGCGATCGTGGGCCGTGTCCTAAGCTTCTGCCACGATCGTAGGCTAACTCCAGTGCTTTTATCACAATCGTTGCTCATTGTACCACAATTTTGGGCTATTTTTAGCCCGAGTGTCTCTGAAACTTCTCCGTTCTTCGATGTTGACCCTGAAATACTAACAAACACATCAAGGTACCTCAAAGACATAATAATTAAGCTCAAAGACTTATACTAACCCATAAAAACACTTCAACATAATTAATTAACATACTAACATGATTCTAATCTAAACACATACTAAATGATTAAGTTAACAATTAAATACATATCAAACTAAACCCTAAAACATGATGCAATTCACACTTATTAGGCTTGTCTACCCTCAATGTATCTACCATAAAATTCTCCACCTCTGTCTGATCTCACAATCTTTATTTGATTACCGCATTATTTCTCTACTCCCATTTTAAATACTTTAAAGGCATATAATGGTTCATTTTTTTGTGAAGCAAGTAGAGGTACATATATCGCGAGTAATCATGTATAAATGAGATAAAGTATTTTTGACCATACGAGTCCATTTCTGGACTACAAATGTCTATATGTATGATCTCTAATATGTCTGAACTCCTCTTAGCACCTTTCTTTTCATATTGGCCTGCTTTCCATTTATGCAGTCCATACAAACATCAAAGTCACTAAAATCTAGAGTATTAAGTACTCCATCATTCACTAATTTTTTAATTCTTTCAAGGGAAATATGTGCCAACCTTTGGTGCCACAACATAGAGAACTGTTCATTCATAACTCATCTTTTAATACCAGCATTACTATGGACATGCATTGTATTGTGAAAAACATTTTCTTGCAAATTAATTCAGAAAAAGACCATCAATCATTGTACCATTCCCAACAAGATTAGATCCATGATGCAAACCAAATAATGGATTTGAAAAGTTAAAGGAATATCCGAAAGGTACAATTTTTGAAACTGAAATCAAATTTCTAGAGAAAGTTGGAATATAAAATGTTCTTTACAAATTCAAAACAAAATCAAAATTTAAAACTAATTTGCATGTCCCAACTGCTTCCACATGTGAACACATTTTGTTGCCTGAATAAATGTATATTTCACTGCCCACTGGCTTCCTCTGGTTTAGAAAACCCTACAAAGTATTAGAAAAATAGATTATAGAACCACAATCAATCCATTAAGTGTTATGACAAACATCAACCATATTAGATTCATAACAAACAAGTAAGATTGAAATACCTTTCTTTATAAGTCAAGCCTTAAATTTGGCACAATCCTTCTTTATTTGCCCTTTCTTTTTGTAGAAGCGACACTTGGGATTGAAATCCTTTGTATGAACTAGTATTTTTCCCTTTCCTTTTTGTCTGGCATACCTAATTCCATTACCAACCTCCCTTCCTCTTGAACACATATGGTCAGCAGTTCATTGTTAGACCATTTATCCCTGTGTGTGTTGTATGAAATTTTAAAGGGTCCATATTGAGGTGGAAGGGAATTAAGTATGTAATGCACAAGGAAGGACTTGGACATCTCAACCTTAAAAGACCTTAGCTGAGCCACAATGTCCCTCGTTCGCATTAGGTGCTCAGGCACACCTCTAACACTTGTGAGCTTCATTGATGATAACTTGGTCATTAAGTTGCTAGCTAGGGCTTTATTAGAAGACTCAGATTGTTCATCAATAGTCTTCAGTAGATCCCTAACATGATCACTGTCTCCAATAGAACCACAAATACTAGGATGAATTTTGGTCTTTATGTACATCATGCTGAGGCGATTAGATCGTTCCCAACGTTCATAAAGAGCAATATCAACTAGAGTGTTAATTTCAATAGGTACAGCTGGTTCATCTTTTCGTATAGCATAATTAATGTCTATACACCCTAATTGGAAGAAATCCTCTCTTTTCATATGTTATAGTTGTCACCATTCAATTCGGAAATATCACATTAAATATCAGAAAATTTCACAGGTTGAATAACCGCACAAAATTCAAATAAACATCCTTATGTCACTAAATTTGTTGAAGCAAAGAAACATGTATCATGTTTTACCATTTTTAAAACATGCAATCATATTTCAAATGTGAATCATATAATAATTAAAAATGCCTATGGGCTAAGCTTTAATTAAAAGATTCATATATAACCTTTATAATAAAACTATCAAATTATATTCTTTTCTTAATACATGTGGGTAAATTAAGAAAAAAATAATTTACTATTCCATCCTAATTAACCATGCAAATATAATAAATCTTCCTGTGGGATAAAATTTATTATATTTGAATATAATTAATTACAATTTGTGTCATTTTACTAGATGTGATGCATGACATTTAACATATAATTTTCTTAGTGAAAGATGTTGTGCCTAATCTTCAATTAATTAAAATTATATTGATCACATGACACCTTATTTTATGCAAAATATGAATAATAAAGGTTCCACATAATCCTTTAAAACTTGTTAATCATGCATCAATATCATATATTTGCATAAAAATAAACAGATACATGAATTTAAAGTTAAATCATATAATTCAATAAAATTGGACTAATCTCCTAAAAACGAAAATATTTATAAATTCTACATATAAATGCAATATAAATATAGAACATTTACCACCCCTTTGTCCACTTCCCATTTGCTATTCTTTATAAGTATTAAACTAAAGTTTTTTTACTGATAGCCCCACTAACTACAAGGTTTTCGTGGCCACAATTCATGCAACAATAGAAGCAATGGACAAATTCAAACGTTTGGCCCATGAAAACTCTCTCTCTTAAGTAATAAAGGTGAACAAAAGTGCCATTGTTAAAACAACGAAGCCCGGACAATTGTTACGAAAAGAAAACCCACATTTTTTAGCAAAGAGTGAAAACGCGTGTCGTCTTATTTAACCTTCAGCTGGGTTAATTAAACTCGGATCGGACCCTTTTATCTATCCAACTATATTTTCACTTCTAATACTCCATTTTTTTATCATTCAAAAGTTATTTTAAACAAAATTAAACTTCATTTAGATATGCAACATCAATTTCACGATACAGTGACTCTAACATTATTAATATGTGCAACAAAAAATTCACTCATCTATGCCTATAATCACAAAAATTCAATTACATCAAAGTAGAGGTAAATAAGTGCTCCGATATCAACTATTAGACATAAAAAGAAATGATATATATGTCTATTACGATAAACAAAATGGAAATGAAAATTTAGATCTCATACCTCCTATTATTGATGTTGAGATATTCAAATAATGAGAAGATTCTTCTATGCTTTTAACAAATTCAATAGAACAGTGTATTAAAAAAAAGTCAAACTTAGGGACTTAATACCTCTTTTCACATAATTTATATTTCTTGTTGTCTTCTATCTAAACAATAGAAGGTGACAATGAACAGACGTGAGGTTCCAACAGAAAAGTAACAGACACGACCCATATTAAGTAGTGCAACCGTTGGGTCCAACACAACGTTACAAACATTCGAAAATAAGGTTTCTCAAAGTTTAATTCAATTAAAGCACAGTATCAACATATACAATACCCGATAATGAAAAGTTTTTTTTATGGTGATTAATAGTACTTAGAGAATTGGTTCTCATACTATAATGTAAACAACTACAACTCGAATCCAAATGTTGTAAAACAAACTTGATTACTAAAATAACATTTAAGAAATTCATATCCTCAACTATCTTAATTAGATTAAGAATTTACAAAGAAGTTCAATGTATGATTTGCTTGAAGTTTTAAGGGGCGGTTGATTCGTATAAGAGAATGGTAATTAGAACGAGAATGAATATAGTGAGAAATGAGATTGGATATTATTATCATAATTATGATGCTGGTTATGAGCAATGAATTATTACGATTACCATTGACAGTGGTTGGTTTGTAAAAAATATTGAAAAATAAAAATTTATTATATTTTAATTAATTAATTATATTTTAATTAGTTATATTGTAATTAATTGATTAGTTTAAATATTTTAATTAATGAATGAATTATATTTTAATTAATTAATTACAATATTTTAATTAATGAATGAATTATATTTTAATTAATTAATTATAATGTAATTAATTAATTATTAATAATATTTTAATTATTTATATTGTAATTAATTATATTTAATTTAATTAATCAATTTATTAATTACAATATTTTAATTAATGAATGAATTATATTTCAATTAATTATATTTTAATTAATTATAATATAATTAATTATATTATTTCAATTAATTATATTTTAATTAATTAATTAATTAATTACAATATTTTAATTAATTAATTAATTTTATTTTGATTAATTTTATTGTAATTAATTAATCATATTGTAATTAATTATAATGATATTAATTAATTAATAATGTTATTTTAATTAATTATATTTAACTAATTAGTATTTAAAATATTTTAAAAAAAAAGAACCACTACTAAGGAATGAATTTCATTCCTCTACTAAATAGAAGATATGGAAACTTCTCCAAAAATAGGATATTAAACTATTGCTCCTGTAATAATAATCAATAACTAAATACTTACTTTTTATTCTTTATTTGTTAACCCCTTCATATACTCATCATCCAAGCACCCTTAGTGATAGTTCCTTTCTAACATATCTTTCATAACAGTTTCAAGTTTGAAAAATAATATGCACATTAATATTGAGGTCAGGTCAGAAATGCCTAATCGCTGACAAATATTCCGAACTTTTTCATATCCATCTATTAAGGATATGGGTTAATTATCTTATCAAATAGTAATTGCGTCAACATTTGATTCTCACTATGATGACTAAGAAGAGCCTTTATAAAGGTGATGTAATTCTTCTTATAGTGACTCATGTTTTGAGCAGGTATTTTTATTATTGTCTAAGATCATACCTAAATTTACCTATTTATAAATCTAAATAAGTGACTCATAAGTCTAAGAATTAATTAGGCGAATTTCGAAATTTGAGTTATCAAAAAAAAATATTGATTAACTATGTTGTTTATTTTTTTTTATATTTATCAACCAGAGCGACCTGCAAGATCTATGGATATGTGACAGAGTTTGACTGAATTTGCTTTGGTAGCTATATTGATCGTGCTCTCTGTTAACTTTTAAAATAATCTGTACGTGTATAGGTACTTGTGCCCCTAATCACATCCCCTTTGATTTCTGTGTTCTCATAGATATAGATTTAGATTCAAAAAGCATTTCTTATCTGTTTCATTAAATTTCATCGCACGAGATCCATCAAGGAGGGAACTAGAAGGTCTTATTGGGCCACCCCTCTGACGGAACTCAAGTCTCATCAACATCAATTTCTTAGTGGGGTAACATTAATTGGTAGAACCAGAACTTTGAAAAAGGAAGCATATAGAAGTTGAATTCTGAAGTACCCTCCAATATTTTCTCTTTTACTTTTCTTTCCTCATTATTTATATGAATAAAAAAAACATTTTGATATTACAGACACATTCTGTTCCTAAGGTGAAGCTTATCCAAACGCAGCAAGAAGGCAGTCAAGAGTAACCTTTGCTATTAATTAACGCCATCAGGACAATGGATGGACAATATTTCCAGCTTTAAAGCAATCATGGCAATAGGAGAATATTTCAAGCTTAAAAATATTTAAGCGTAAAAACGGAGTATTTTCCATAACAAACACTTTGACCTAAAACAATGTATTGTACTGGCCGAAGTATGTATCATACTATCCAGAAAACAGTACGAAATATTAATTTTTGGTATCAATTTAAATACTAATTGATACCGATCGGTATTATAAATATTGGCTACATATTAGTCAGTACTGAAAAATTAAAAAAAATATAGGGACTAAGTTACAAAATTTTTTAAATTTTTAAAATTTTTTTACTTCCCCCTTCTTTTTTTAAATATTTTTTAATTTGTTATTTAGTTAAACTTTTACTGCAATTTTTTAAATTTTATTTTACAAATAAAATAAATATTTTATTACTAATAATAATTATACAATAAATAAAATTAAAAATAAATTTTTATTTAAAATTTTTAAATATTTTATATCATTTTTATTAATAAATTATTAATAAAAATATTTAATTTTTAAAAATAAATAATTTTAAAATTATTATTTATAAATTAATATTTATTTTTATGTTTTTAATTATTAAATCAAATTTTATTTGAAATATATATTTTTAAATTTAATTATATTTATTAATAATTATAAATTAATTTTATAAACTAAATTAAATTAAGATATTTATAATTTTAGTAATGATTAATTTTAATTAATCAAATATATAATATATTTAATTGATAGTAAATTAAATAATATATGTTTTTGTTTCATGTTTCAATTCTACTTGGTTGTTTCCTTATCACAAACTCTTGTTGTAAATTCTAATAATTTGAGAGTTAAGAATATTTATTATTCTTTTTATTGGATGTTTTGATGTAATTATTATTTATTATATGACGAAAATTGACATTGTAATATTTTAAATACTTTGTATTGTTCTTAATTTTATATTTATATGATGATGATTATCTTTTTTTCATATAAATTATGGTTATTATTTATATGTGAACTATCTAAAAATTAATGTTATTTCATATTAATTATGATTATTATTTATTATTTTGATTTTTGGAGACATGTTTAAAAATATACAGTATAACAGTACAATATGAAAATGGACTATTTTGTAATTTTAAAAAAAATTCACAGACTATTTTATAAATTTAAAAAATTATTTGAAACGATACTCGGTATTGATCGATACCGGTACATTACCATACCAAAACCCAATCCAATACTAAGTCTGGTATAGTATTCGCAACATTGCTACTAACTCATCAATTTCATCTAACCTATCTTTCTCATAGAGTTTAACAAGGAAGGTAGTAATAAAATGAGGACCAAAACTAATTTCTGTTCTATGTCTTTTACTTCTCCTGGGTTCTACATTCACATCATCATGCAACATATTAGGAGTAGGTAAAGACATATACGAAGAAGACGCACATGTAGAAGTCGATGCAGAAGGATACATATTATGGGATGTATCACATTTCTTCAAAGGAAACATATTTTCAAAGAACTCAGCATTTCTATATTCAAATAAAGTATGATCTTTCAAACGCATGAATCTATAAGCAACACTGTTTTCAGCATAACCAATAAAGACAACATCTTTAGTCTTAGATCTGACATTCTCACGCTGAAAAGAAGGCAAACATACCTTAGCTAAATACCCCCAAACTCTCAAATATTTCAAGTTTGGTGCATAGCCTTTCCACAACTCATATAAGGTCTTTTGTAATTTCTTATGAGGCACTCTATTAAGGATATAGTTCGCACTAAGTGCTGCCTCCCTCCATATTTCAGTAGGTAACCCAGAACTAACAAGCATTGCATTAATTATGTCTTGCTATCCCATTTTGTTTGGTGGTTCGAGGAGTGGACAATTCATGAATTATTCCCTCTTTCTCACGTACTTCTTTTAGGGAAGTAATACCATACTCTCCACCACGATCGACAACTTTTTTGATTTTAAGGTCTAGTTGGTTTTCTACTTTTGCCTTATGTATTAAGAACCTCTTTTCAGCCTCATTTTTTGTTCTTAGTAAATACAACTTGCAATATCTCGAATGGTCATCAATAAAGGTGATGTAATAGTGCTTACCACCCCTACTTTCTATGTTCTTAAATTCTACGAAGTCTGTGTGTATAAGCTCGAGCAATTTGGTTTGTCTCTCAGTCACAGATTTAAATGATTTCTTAGCAGATTTTGCCTCAACACAGATTTCACACTTCTTGTCACCATTCATAGATAGATTAGGAATAAGGTTCATAGCTTGCATGCGTTTCAAAGAACCAAAATTCACAAGTCTTAATCTACCATGCCAAAGATACAGAGTTTTCTGTTATTTAGTGGAAAGTGGAAAAAGGAATTATAGGGAGAGGAAAGAGGAAGTGCTAGTATAGGCATGTGACTAATGAGATATACATAAGTTACAAAGGAATAGTTCTAATATGTGAGTAGAAGTGAGACATGAGTGAATTAAGATAAACCAATTTTAATGATATGTTGATGTCAACAATCAGAGAGACCATTATGTTCTGGTGTATGTGGAGGAGAGGTAAGAAGAGAAGTGTCACGAAGAGATATAAGTTGATCTAATGCTTGAAATTCCCCAGCATTATCAAAGTCAAAACTAATAATAAATCATTTGAATTGATTTCCCATAGTGCTTTGAAGTGGAGAAAAACATCGTAAACATAAAATTTCATCTTTAAGGGATAATATCATAAATAATATGTAAAATGATAAAAATAAGACATAAATACTTAATAAATACTTAAAATTATAAACAAAGTAAATTCTATTTAACTTATATTTAAAAATTAGAAATATATTTATAATATAAAACATTTAAAATAAAAAATAAAATTTTGTTGGGTATTCACCAGATAAGAGTCAAAATATGATCGTGGGTGGTTTGACAAAGTATATTCTATTCATAAAACATTTTTTTATTGGGAATCCTTTCTCTTTGTAGAATTCCACCTTTCGCCTATTTTTGGTCCAAAGATGCGGTAGTTCTTAATATAGAAAATATGATTGATTAAACATGCATTATAATAAGAGTTTTGTGAAATATAAGGTAAAGAAAATGTACACATAATATGTTGAAGAATACGAGAGGATGGATGACTAGTCTAGAGTGTGATCCAAATGAAATGATTTTAATCTTGGAAAAGAAAAGGATCAAACAAGACTATTTTAAAGAGGAGGTTGGCCAATTATAGTCTTTATCTTTAGTTTTTCCAGTGAAAAGGTGATGAATTATCAATTTGCACTGATTTTATACTTAATTATCTTTAATGTGTTGAAATTATTATCAAAAATTAATGGAATTATCTTATAATTGTTTACATAAGATTTTCAACACCTTAGAGACGAAATTGAATTAAAAAGATGCAAAAGAATGAAGAAAATCCGAAATTCCAAATCTGGCAGCAATTCAATCACTAAACATGGCTACGTCTACGAATGAAATAAATTTGCAGAACAATTTTCAAGAATCAAAATCGAGATTTTCACAATCTTTAAAGATCATATTGCCATCTATCAAAGGGATTGACCACCTGAAATTAGGGGATATGTTATCAGCTGAATATCAAGAAAAAGGAGAGAGAGGAAGGACCGAAAAAGCATAAAAGAGAAGGATTTTTATTGTTCACGTAGCTTTTGTTTTCTAGGATAGTTTACACTTTTCTGCCCGAAAAAGCATAAAAGAGAAGGATTTTTACTGTTCACGTAGCTTTTGTTTTTTAAGATAGTTTACACTTTTCTGCAGGTTTTCATTAGGATAGTTTCGTTTTCTCTGTAGAATTTTCTTCTTTATTTTTGTCAACATAAGATAGGAGTAGTTTTGACGTTTTTCTGCATTCTTCTTCTTAGTTTGACAACCTTTAGTGTTAGGATAGTTTTTACATTTTCTGCAAATTTTCCATGAGAGATTTTTACATTTCTGCAGTGTT
>JAOTAY010019952.1:0-13895 GCA_025629805.1 Erythroxylum baracoense
AATTAAATAAATTTGTTCGTTTTAAGTATCACTGGTGGGGAATTCCTCCCCCATGGGCCACAGGTCCAGATGTCACACAGGACGTCGGGCCGTGGACCCACCCGGGGAGGGGTTCCAGCACTACTCCCAAGAAGTGATCTGCCTTAAATTTAATGAATTGTACCATGCCTTCGCCCAATCTCTCAAAGTGAAAGAAAACAACCGCAGCTTCATGGCATCGTCGGACATCCAATTGAATTGGAAAGTGTCACAAATCTCCAAAAAATTTGGGATATGGGCATTGGGATCTTTGTTGGATAGCCCATAGAATTGTACATTACTCTAAAGTATGTTGAGGAGTGCTACCTTGATCTCTAAATTATTGGATTGAATCGCTGGCCTTACAACTCCTTGAGGACTGGCCTCATAAAGTCCATCAATGTCCTCTCAGCTCCTCTTTGCTCTCCTTCTTTTGTATAATATCTCGATGCTTCGTTCTTCTTAACTCTAGTTCGTGTCGTGTAATATTGAATATCTCTTTATCACTAAATTCCGTCGATCTTCGCGTCCTCTTTGTGTTCATGCACCTGTAAATATAGAAGGAAAAGTATCAAAAAACTCTTAAATAAAAGTAATCTAAACTAAATAAGATGCTAAACACAATCCTCGGCAACAGCGGCTAAAACTTGTTGAAAGGGAAACACTCCTAGTTTTACACTCAAAACCTGCAAGTATGCGGATCGTGACTTATAGTAATAAGTAGATATCGATACCACAAGGATTGTGCTTAGGCACCATTTAATTCAGATTTATCTTTATTTAAGAACCAAACTTTTAATGAGAATAAACTGAAAAATTAAATTAAAGTAAATAACTAACAAAGCATAAATGATAACTATAAAATGTAGAAATTTGGAATTCAAGATTTTCACAACTAGAGATCACTTTTTTCCTATCTTATCTCCCTCCTATTTTGTTAATTGAATTGTGCCTCACTTAAGATGTCCTAATGTATTAACTACCCTCTCTCAAGGTGTAATTAATTGTCCCTATTCAAATTAAGTGGAGTTGATTAAGCAATCTCTCAATCTACAAAATCAATCCACCAATTCAACTAATTATGAAGTTATCCTATGGGTTATCAATTAAATTAGCCAAGATCTCTCTTTTAACTAATCAATTAACTTGATGAATGTAAGTTTATAGAATGCCAATTCTCATTGTACAACCCTACATAAATTACCCAACTCAATCTCTCATTATATTGCAAGGTATGTATTCAACGTTCATAAAAAACATCTGTCATTCAAATCAACAAAATAGGAGTTCAACAAGTACAAAAGTAATCTTTACAAATAAATTAGCCACTCATGATGGCATTAACATCCCTAACAATCAAATAATCCATCATATAATTGATAGAAGAGAAAAACAAAAGAAAACTAAATGAATTAAACTCCTCCTCTTCTTTTTCCCGAATTTGGAAAATCCGACGTTGATATGCTCTTTTCCCAATTGTAAAGGAAAAACCTTGAATCTCTACCTCTCCCAAGACTCTAAACCTACGTTTTTACTCAAAAAGGCAAGTCTCTCATTAAGCCCTTTAATCAATGGGGGTTTATAAGCTTATATAGTCATGAAAACCTAAAAAATAAGTGAACCCCGTGTATATCTTTAGGTTAGACATCGCGCAATCGTGGGAATTTGTATGAAACCCACGATCGTGTGTTATTGTATCATAATTCCTCCTCTTCTCTTCTCCTCTCTTGGTCTCTAGCTCAATGACAAAGGTTGTCACCTTTATTCCTACATCAAAATAATCAATTCTTACCCTAAAAAAAATATTAAACATAAAAGATTAAAATAAAGATCAAACTAAACAAAAACATACAAAATAAATTCTAAAACATAACAATAATAACCTATTATGTAAGAAGCACTTGCCAAATACTTAGAAAAAATCACACTAATGCACAACTATCAATAAAATGTGGCAAAGTTTGGATAATAAAACAAAGAGGAGATAGCTGGAGAAAGATAATTGGAAGAGCTATGTTGAGTCATGGGTGTGACACAAGGTTGAGTCATGGGCGTAAGAGCAATGTTGAGTCATGGGTGTGACACACGGTCACACTCATGACAGCCCCATACACCACTGTGAGCTATTGATAGCTCACCCCATTTAGCCCCACATTTTCAATATATAAAGAGGGACATGTGACGGAATGTGATATAAAAGTTTTTGGGTGTTTTTCGGTTGGAGAAGAGGAGAGCTTAGGGAGAGAATGAATAGGGCAAAGAAAGCTCTCAACCATAAGAGACTCATAAAGGGCTGCCTGACGTCAGTATAAAGGTGACGTCGATGCTAACCACCCAGTTAAGCATTCCTTCTTTGTATTTATTGTTTCTTTCTCTCTTTAGGAATTGATTATGTTATCCTATGTTTATTATTTAGGTATTGCGAAAAGATTATTTGAATGCGTTCATTGGATTATTTTATTACAAATTCATTGCTAAAATATCAATATAATCCATAATTGTTATGTTGAAATTCATTTGTAGGGACTAGTGGTTCATAATCATTAGGGATAATATAACTTAGGTTAAATGACTCCATCGTATGTGATTGTTGCCTTGATTAATCAGTTTTCCTAATTTGTAATGTGTCTTTTCATTTGAATCTAGAGATCGTATCCTAGGTTATTCAATGGCTAGGTTTAATTAATGATCGTATCTTGATTAAATACAGCCTAAGGAAAACTAAGGTTAGTAATGCTTATCGTTAACTTATGATTAATAGTTGCTAGGAGAGGTAAAAGAAAAACAAATCAATGAAATATGTTTAATTAGGGTGTAGGACGAGATAAAACCAAAGAATTAGATTCTTAATGAATTCGCCACTTTCATCATTTTTAATGTTTCTTTAATTTGTTTTCGTTAGTTTAGTTTCATTGTATTTTCTTATTCCAAAACCAAACTAACCCCCTCCAAACCTAAACACCGATTAATTTCATTTCAAAAGCTTTATGCACACTCTCTGTGGGATCGACCAAGACTTATCACTACTATAGTAGTAGGTCTAGTTTATTGTATGTAGTGTTACGACGCACTACAATAACATATGTAAATTTTGTAAAAATCATGAACATACATATTTATAGTAAGCTACATAGTCAAGATACACGATTGTGTAGTTCATTTACATGGCTGTGTAAGTCCTAGTTGTGTAGGTTACAGGGCACTTGAAATTGTATCTTCACACTCTTACATGCTTTCAGTGACTCACACAGTCCCATACACAACTGTATATCTCACATACACAAACATGTGCAACCCTACATAAGTGTGTAGGTTGTAGTGACTTTATTTCTTCCATTGGTTATCCTATTTCACCCTAACTCATCTACTTTTTGGCTTCACAAAAGCAAATAAGATTGAACATTGATAGAACTGCACCAAAGATATATTTTTAGCTTATTTTGGTTCTTATTCTTCTAACTTATACGTAAATCAAAATAAGCATCTTAAGTACAATATAACATTAATCTCTAAGCATCATGTGGTAAATATATAGTTAAACAAGCATTTATAAAGTTCCCCCATACTTAGCTTTTAACTGTCCTCGAGCAAAACTTAAAATCAAAAATAAAAACAAAACAATTTCTCCTTTTCCATATTTCCTAGGAATACATAGTCAAAAGGAAAGACAAAAAGATTTTAAAACCATAACAAAAATTAAACATTCAATTTTTTTTACTCATGATCAATCAACAACCATTTCCTTTAAAAACTGAGCAATCTAAGGGTAGACTTTGACAAGTCATGTTTAAAAATAAGATAAATCCACAAGCACACTCAGACACCTTTCATAATCAATACATTCCATGACTTTGCACGTCATTTTAGTTCTCCACCACTAAAAATTCTGGTGCATAATCATGAATTAAAGGACCTTTTAAGGTTATAATGGGGAAAAAAAGGTTAAGGTGAGAAGTATTTAGATTATGTAGTTTAAAAGCCATCAATATTAGTGAATCAAGAAAAACACTCAATGGAGTATCAGGTGCAAAAATTAATATCCTTTCAAAATTGGATACCATCAGTTATGATGAATGTAAAAACACTCTACAGCTTAGATTCAGGCTTTCACACCACAAAGCATATGAAGCACAAGTAATTAGAAGAAATCACCCATAAAACACAATGATGAGTAGTACACTATAATCATAAGGAGTGATCCTTCATAACATCTTCTTCCTTATTTCCATCATAATCGATTCATCATTTCATACAACTTTATAAGGAAAAACTAAAATGAATAACATTATAAATGATTTTCTTGATAACTTCTGTTCTTTTATTTTCTTTTTCTTTTCCTCCTTTTTCTTTTTTTTAATAAAAAATTGAAAGAAACTATGTGAATGATGGAATTCATTGATCAGAGATAAAGATCGCATTCTATCAACTATAACCAACCCCAATATATGCACACCCCTATACTTATACTCTTGTGAATCAACAAACATTAACAATCATAAATGCTCTATTAGCTTTAAGGATTAGGTAAGACATTTTGTAAGGTTAATGGTTTGTAATACGGTTAGGAGAAAAAGAAAAGGCTAATAAAGCTCAATGGGCTTAACAAAATGATAATTTATATCTTTGGGTTAGCTTTTTGGCTAACGTAGCTCGTAAAACAAAGAATGTTTACATCATTTCCATATTAATGCATGTTAAAAATGGTCTTGAATAGAAAATCAAGGCAAAGTTAGGATGTACATGTCATGAAGGTCACACATAAACAGAAGACAATGACATTGATATAGATGTGCCAGTTTAAAAGGTTCAAAATCTCACTAGATTATGTCTATCCACTAGTCATTACTCTTCTAAAGAAAACATACGTTGACCAATCACAAAGGTTAAAAAAAAACATGCCAAAGTTTCCATAAAATTTTCTTGTTATTTATCCTCTCTAATTATAACTATATAGTCCTAGAAGAAACAGAAAAAGAGATAATATTTTCTTTCTTTAACATGCAAAAAGAACTTTAAAACATATAAGAAACAAACTTAAAAATAAACATATAAATAAGATCCCCACCCCCTAAACTTAAAACTTACATTGCCCTAAATGTAGCTTTAAATGTAAGAAACGGAGCATTCAACAATAAAAAAACATAATTGCGAAAATCTAAAGGAAAGGAACAAACTCCCCTTGGGTTTCCTCCTAAACATTCCCTTTGTTTATATTATTAGCTCGACTCTATGTTTCCTTTATGATGTGATGTCATTCAGGTCTTTAAGTATCATTGCTTCCACATTTTCCACTTGAAATCCTTTATAGTATGACTTTAGGTGATGACCATTAACCTTAAATTTCTTTCCATTATTTAAGCTTTATATCTCAACTGCACCATATGGAAAAAAACTAGAAACAAAAAAAGGAGTGACCCAAAGGGGATGCAAATTACCTGAGAATAATTTAAGTTTAGAAAGATCAAGAAGCATTTTTTAACTGATAACAAGCATTTTCCTCGAGATCATCTTGTTAGGTAAAGCTTTAATATTTTCCTTAAATTTCATTGCATTCTCTTATAAGTCATTTCACATCTTTTCAAGCTCTTGTAATTGTAGGTTTCTGTGGACTCCCATCTCATCAAGGTTCATGTTACAACACTTAATAGCCAAATATAACATGTTGTAGTTCCTTAGAAATATACGTGACCTCCTAAACACCAATCTATATAGGGACATACTAATTGGCATTTTATAGGCTATCCTATAAGCCTATAGTGCATCTTCTAACCTTACGCTCCAATCCTTCTGATTAAGTTAAATTGTTTACTTCAAGATTGACTTGATTTCTCTATTGGATATCTCAGCTTGGCCACTTGTTTGGGGATGGTAGGAGGTGGAAAATTTGTTCATAATATGGTAAGTCTTGAACGAAGCTTCCAACGTTCTATTGTAAAAGTCCATTACCCTATCACTTATGATAGCTCTCGACATCCCAAACTTAGAAAGGATATTATACTTGACAAAAACTGTAACAACTTTAGCATCATTAGTTTTGGTGAATTTAGCTTCCACCTATTTGGAGACATAATCAACTATAAGTAACATATAATGAAAACCAAAAGATGAAGGAAATGATCCAATGAAATCAACACCCCAAATATCACAGTTTTCACAAAAAGAAATAGGGGTCTATGGCATTTGATTTCTACAAGACAAGTTACTTGATTGTTCGCACTTGTGATATGACTTGTAAAAGACATATGCATCCTTAAACAATAAGGACTAGTAAAAACCACTCTCTAAAACTTTATAGGTATTCCTTTTTATCCAAAAATTCCCTCTACAAGCGTACGAATGATAAAAGGTTAAGATAAAAAGTGTCTCACTTTCAGGAACATACCTTTTTCTGATTTGGTTTACATAATGCCTTGATAGATAGGGGTCATCCTACATATAGTACTTGGTTTCACTCTTTAACTTGTCCCTTTGAGCCTTTGCAGACCTACATGTAATTTGTTAGTAACTAAAAATTCATGATATATGCATATCATAGAGATGTCAAATTAGTGGAAAATAACTATTTATTTGGAAATGTTTCTCTTAAAGGAATGTCATCTTCATTTCAAATCAAGTGGTTGAGGTGATCAGTAACCACGTTCTCTACTCCCTTTTTATGTCTTATTTCTAAATCAAACTTCTGAAAGAGGATAATCCATCTAATTAACCTTGACTTTGCTTCCTTCTTGGTGAGTAAGTACTTCAAAGTTGTATAATCAAAATAAATAATAACTTCAACACCTATCAAGCATGATTGGAATTTTCTAAAGGAAAAATAAGAAATAAAAGCTCCTTTTCAGTTATGGAATAATTTAGTTGGGTTGTATTCAAAGGATTCACATTTTAGTAGATGGCATGTCTAGTTTTTCCAGCTCTTTAGCTTAAAATTTCCCTTATTGCATAGTCACTTGCATCACAATTGATTTTGAAGGGAAGGTTCTAATTCAAAGGATGAATGGAGATTCAAGAGCTCCTTAAGTTTGTGAAATACCTTCTTACATGTATCGTAGACTCAAAAGAGACATCTTTTAACAACTTGCATAGAGGAAAGGTTATCTTCAAGAAATCCTTAATGAACTTTGATCGCAGGTTCCTATATGATAAGTTTTAATATTTTTAAACCTTCATATTACTGAAAGCGCATAAGTCACTCATGTAGTACCTGAGGTGTCGATTCCATAAGGAGGGTTAATCTAATCCTAAAATCTAAGTCCAGAAAGTATTAAACAGATATTTAATAGACGATGAGTTTAAACACGAGAACTAAATAAATCAAATAACAAAACAATAATTGACAATTAACACTTAACGAAACAATCACAAACAACGACTAACAATTTCAAATTAAAAAAGAATAACAAATAATAGAAATTGATTGATTTGATGAATAATGATAGCACACCCTAGAATTCAAACTAGTGAGTTAACGGAAAGAGAGAAAAGAAAAATTATCAACCTATAATGCTAACCTAACCAATTATTATTTATCAAATTAATAGTTCTAGATGATCCTAAGGTCAATTACTCTCTCTCTAGTTATAATTGAACCCTAAATTATAAACCTCAATCAGATTATGGGAAGTTGTAATCTCTCCATTAACAACCTATCCAAAACCTAATCAGTTCTTATGTTCTCTAACAAACAATTGGAAACCTATATGTGATCTCTCTACACAAGATTTACCAACTTGATTTAATTCCAAATTTATTAAATTACTAACTCTCGTTAGCCCAATTTAATCATTTTTTCTCAATTCACCGTCTTAGTTTATTTTCGAGATATGAAGTGAAGAATTAAGCCACATTTAATTCGATAAACACATAAAACAATCAAATTTTATTAAATCAAAAATAATATTCCAAAGGTGAGTATAGACCATCAATTACGATTCAAGTCTATCATCAAACTATATATCCCAATTCTATAATCAAATAAAACTGAAATACATAGGAAATAGAACTCGAATGGACAATAGGAGGCCGCAACTTCGGAAAGCTTCTTATTCCAAGAAGCACGTCAAGTCTGTGTCATCTTCCTCTTCTCTCTTCCGTCTTCTCTTTCTCGATCTCTCAAAGTTCTCTCCTTTAGGGTTTTGTGGTGGTGGCTAATAAAAAAACCCTCCTCTGTATTCTTTATGTTCTTTTAATACCTCGGCAGCCCTAGGGTATTTTTGAGGTCGAAATGGTCCAAAAAATCCCTCAAAACTTGATTTTTCCTCTTGTTTGCGTGTCTGTCAGACGTAGACCATGATTGTGGCCTTGCCTGCCACGATCGTGGCCAATATCTAACCTCTTTGTCAAGATCGTCGTCCAAATGCCACGATCATGGGCTATAGCGAAGTCTTTCTGTCATGATCGTATCCCTCAAGCCACGATCGTGATTTGGTTCACATGTCTCTGTCATGATCGTGGCCTATTATGTCATGATCATGGGCAATGGTTTTGGCCCGAAAGTCTCCAAAACTCCTTCGTTCTTCGATATTGGCCCTGAAACTCTAACAAACACACCAAGGTATCTCACAAAAATAAGATTTAAGCTCAAAGAGTTATAATAACCCATAAAAACACTTAAACACATAAATTAACACAATTCTAACCTAAACACACACTAAACTCACAAATTAACACTTGATACACAACAAATTAAACCCTAAAACATTATGCAAATCATAGCTATCAACATCCCCACACTTAAATGTTTGCTTGTCGTCAAGCAAACAAAACAACAAATATATAACAACACATAACACACAATGCAAAAATGATACAATGGCTTCAACTTCATGAAATAGATTTAATCTTAAACACAATCATACAAGTTATATCAAATCATTAACATGTAAAATCTATGTCTTAGGGTTTTGAACTAAATATACAAGTTAATTAAGATCTAAGTGTTAATTTATTTACCTTTTTCAATTGCACACACACATTAATAATTCTTTGGTCCTTCAGACTCCGTAACTGTTCCTAGGTATATTTTCATGAAAAGTTAGGCTTATTACAAGTCCGTTAGGTTTTTATTAAGAACATTTTTTTATTTAAACAAGGACTTAGTCTTTTACTCGGAGGAAAAAATTGGTGATGAATGTCGATCCAGTTACTTGACTAAGTAATTTTTATTAAACAGCTTGGTTGAAACGTCATTATAGCTTTTTGACACGAAGGCACACATTTATGATGCGTGTCGATCCTGTTACTCAGCTATATCACATTTTCAACTAGCTACTAGCTTTATTTATAACCCGAAGGTCAGCGGAATAGTTATTTATTTAACAAACATTTTTTATATTGTCTCCCTTATTATTTTAGCTACTTGTTTTCATGAAAAATATTAGTAAAGCTACTTAAGTCTATAGGGTGCTAAACTTACACTAAATCCTAATTAACCTGTATATTTATCCAAAGGCTCCAATTCACTAATTTTGCAAGCTAATGATTATTCACAACCTAATAGACTATGTTCAAAATTAAACAAATTTCACTCCATCTAAGCCATTGAGACATTCAAACAATTCACAAAATGCAACCTAACACTATCATACTATATGCAAAATCACATAAAAAGTAAAACACATAACCCTCCCTACACTTGAATAACACATTGTCCTCAATGTGAGAAGGGAACAAACAAGCACATAAAAGACAAGAATAATTATAAAATTAAGGTAAACTAAAAATAAATAAAAATAAAAATAAAAGTAAAATTGAATATTAATTTGAAAAAGAAAATTGGGTTAGATACAAATGTCATGGAGATGGAGGTGGTGATAGAACACTTTGAAAGTTAACACAAATTACAAACGTTTTATTGAAAGCTCAAAACAAATCAAACTACCCCTAACAATTTTAAACAACTTCTACATACGCTAATTTACGGTCCTTAGCTCAACCTTGCATCTATAGAGGCATCGTAATTGTTCGAAGATAAGGAAATCACTTCCTTATCATTGGGAATCGTTACTCCAAGGTAAAGCTTGCAACGATGCCCATTGGCCTTAAAAGTCTCCCTGTTAACGTTTTCCAATTTGAGGGCCCTATGGTCAAAAACTTGAATTACTATAAATGGTCCACTCCATCTAGATTTTTACTTCCCTGGAAATAGCCTCAACCATGAATTATATAGCAAAACAGTGTCTCCTACTTTGAATTCCTTTTGTTTAAGATGAGCATCGTGCCACTTCTTGACCTTTTCCTTGTAGAGTTTGGCATTTTCGTATGCATTAAAATGAAACTCTTCAAGTTCATCAAGTTGTAGAAGCCTTTTTTCGTCGACTTATTCCTAATCAAAATTTAATGCTTTAATCGCCTAGTATGCTCAATGTTCTAATTCAACTGACAAATGACAAGTTTTCTCGTACACAGGCCTATAAGGATTTGTTCCGATGCGTGTTTTAAAAGCTATCCTATAGGCCCATAAGACATCAACTAGCTTTGTTGACCAATCCTTTTTGGAGTTATTCACAATCTTTTCCAAAATTCATTTTAGCTCCCGGATAATAACTTCTACTTGGTCACTAGCCTGCAGATGGTAAGGTATGGTAACTCGGTGGTGCACTCCATATATTTTTAAGAGGGCATCAAAAGATTTGTTGCAAAAATGTGTTCCTCCATCACTTATTATTTTACGTGGCGCTCTAAACTGATTAAATAGCCGTTTAATGACCTTCTATAGTACCTTCCCATCATTGGTTAGAGATGCTACCGCTTGAGCCCAACGTGAAACATAATCAGCCCCCATTAAAATATACATGTTCCGCATTAAAGATGGGAACGAACCCATAAAATCAATGCCCCATACATCTAAGACTTCCACTTCTTGAATGTTGGATAAAGGCATTTCATCCCTCTTGGAGATGGTACCTATTCTCTAGCATTGATCACATTATGCCACGTAGGTCTGAGCATCCTTAAACAACTTTGGCTAATAATATCCACTCTCAAGTATCCGAGCCGCCTTTTTGTTGGCTCTATAATGCCCTGCATACTGACCTTTATTACATTGCTTTACGATGTCTAACATTTCCTTATCTGGAACATAAAGTCACATTAACCATCTGCACAAGCTCTATATAGGGTTGGCTCATCCCATATATATCAATTACAATCTTGCAAGAACTTCTTCTTTTATTGGTAAGAGAGATTTGATGGAAGTTTACCACTAGCAACATAATTTGTGATATTCTCAAACCATGGTGTAGTCAAATTCTCAAGTAGCATTAGAGTTTCGTCCGGGAAATTTTCGTCAATGTCATCACTTGGCTTACATTCTCTTCCCTCGAGTCAGGATAAGTGGTCTGTAGCTATATTTTCCATTCCCTTTTCAACTCTCACCTCTATATCAAATTCTTGCAAAAGTAACACCCATCGAATGAGCCTAGGTTTTGCATCTTTCTTATTGAAAAGTTATTTTAGTGCCACGTGATTGGTGAATACATCTACCTTTGAACCCAAAAGATATTGCTGAAACTTATCACACGTGTACACCACTGCGAGTAGTTCCTTTTTTGTAGTGGTGTAATTTAGTTAGGGTCCTAAAAGAGTTCTACTAGCATAGTAAATCTCATGCAACTTCTTATCCTTCCTTTGGCCCAAAATGCAACCTATGGCTTGGTCGCTTGCATCACATATAATTTCGAATGGGAGTGTCCAGTCTGGTGGTGATAAAATTGTTGTTGATATTAATGCCTCCTTTTAATATGTTGAATGCAAACATACACTTGTCATCAAACAAGAAAGGCACATCCTTGACTAAAAGGTTTGTCAAAGGTCTTGCAATTTGCAAAATTTCCTTGATGAAATGACGGTAAATTCCTACATGACCTAAAAATCCTCGCATACCTTTTACATTTCTCGATGGTGGAAGTTTCTCTATCACTTCTGTTTTTGCTCTGCCAACTTCGAATCCTTAATGTGAGATCTTATGCCCTAACACTATCCCTTCTTGCACCATAAAATGACATTTCTCTCTCAGTGATAGGTGTGCATTAGTATATATTTTTCAAGGTAATTAGCATGTGTTTTCTTGCATAATTATTGATTATTATTTTAGTTTAAGATTCATTTTGTATGTTTTCTTTTAGTTGATTTCCATTGTTGTTCGTTTATGTATGATGTTAATTTAGGTTAAGAATTGACTATTTTATGTAGTTGAAGATGGAGCAACTTGGAGATTGAACTAGAGATCAAAGAGGAAAAGTAAATAGGAGGTTTTCTGTGGCCAATTCCCATGATCATAGGAATCATGCCACTTCCTACGATCATGGTAATTACAATCCGAAGGATTATGCGGGACTTCATCAAATTTAGGTTTTTTGGACTATAAAAGTATAATTAAGCCTCTATCATAAAGCGGAGATGAAACCCTTCTATAGAAACACCATCCTTGAGGAAAAAACACATGTTTGGAGCCTTGAGGAAGGATTGAAGTCAAAGATTATCATAAAGATTGGCAAAAATAGCACATTAACATCCAAATTTCTAGATTTTGGAAAAGAAGAGAAGAAGTTCCTTTTATCCAATTATTTGTGTTTTTCTTTCTTCTATTCTTTGTAAAATGGTTTATTTGAAATTTGATGATATTATAGAGACCATGAGTGGCTGATTTAGTTTTAGGGATTTCTTTTGAACTATTTTGCTAGGACTCCTATTTTTATTGAATTGAATGAAGTTGTCTTTGATGATTGTTGATTTTATTTGTTATCTTACAATAAATCGAGAGATTGAGTAAGATTAATCATGGAGGATTGTACAATGAGAGTTGGCAATTCATAGACATACAATCATCACATTAATTGATACGTTAGGAGAGAGATCTCGGCGAAGTCAATTGATCACCTATAGGATAGTTTAATAATTAGTTGAATAAGTAGAGTCATTGGGTAGGTCGAGAGATCGTCCAATTGATTCCCTTAAATTCGATTAGGGACAATTAACTACACCTTGAGAGAGGGTGTTAATACATTCAAAAATCTAGAGTGAGACACAATTCAATTAATAAAATAGGAGGGAGACAAAATAGGGAAAAAAGCAATCTCTAGTCCATAGATTATTGAATTCAAATTTTTCTGCATTTAGGTATTGTCTATTGCTTTGTTTTAGTCTTTCAATTTTAATTTAATTTTCCAGATTATTTGCGTTAAACAATTTCGTTTCTTATACAAAGTTTTACCTAAATTAAGTGGTGTCTGGGCATCAATTCCTGTGGGATCGATATCTGCTCCTTTTAACTACAAGTCACGACCAATTCACTTATAGTTTTTGAGCATAAAATGAGTAGTTTGTGTCGTATAATTACACTCAAACAAGTTTTTAGCGTCGTTGCTAAACATTGATTGTTTAGCATCTTGTTTAATTTAGATTACTTTGATTTAAGAATTTTGATACTTTTCCTTGTGAAATTGCAGGTGCATGAACACAAGGAGCACACGAAGAGTAAAAGAAGTTAGTGAAGATGAATTTCTTGATATCAAGAGGCACAAATAGAATTACGACAGGTAAAACGTCTAAACTTTTCACAATAAGATATGGCTGAAGAAGGAGAGCAAGGAGGACTGGAGAGGACTCTGATGGATTTCATGAGGCTAGGATTTAGTCCTCAAAGTGTGGCGAGATCGGTGGTCTAAGCAAATAATTTCTAGATAAAGCCAGCACTACTGAACATTCTACAAAATAGCGTGTAGTTCTGTAACACCCCACTCCCGCAAGACCCGAACCTGACATCATTGATGATATCCGAGTCCATGCCCCGCGAGGGTGGCATGCTAATGCATTCAATCATTCATAGTCGGTATAATTTTTTTTTATAACATAACATGCGGAATACATACTCAAATTGG
>JAOTAY010019953.1:0-13894 GCA_025629805.1 Erythroxylum baracoense
AAGGAGTTAAGAAGTTATATTAGTTGAAGAATATCGTCTGTGTTACTGTACACAGATTCGTCTGTGTTACTGTTCACGAACTTCTTCTATGTTACTGTTCACAGACTTCGTCTGTGTTACTGTTCACAACTTCTTCTGGGTTACTGTTCATGATTTATCTTCTGTCCTATTTTCGACCCTTCAGAAGATTCAAGTGGTCTTTGAGGTCTTCATAAAAGTTGTAGCTCTTGAAGTCCTCTTTCAAACTATCCGAAGAAACCCTAATTTGAATGCCTATAGAAAATGTTATGCCTATAGCCCCGAAGTAGGTACATGTGAAAAATGGTGGACTCACCAATGCTATTCCTTGAGGTATTCGGGTTGAAATGGAGCATTGGACAAGTCAACTATTTAACTGTAAGTCGACTACTAACAATCAGACCTGTCAGTTGGATAAATGGAATTGTCGACTATTCGAAGAGTGGAGCTGAGCTTAGAAAGGGGAGGTTTGAAGGTAAGTATAGTTGAGGAATGTATGTTATCCGAATGCGATCGTCAAGGTCCGAAGTCTTAGGGTATCAGAGAGAGCATGAAAGTCAGACTTCAAAAACGGGGTCTAGCACCGTATGGTATCAGAGAAAGAAGATGAACTGATAATGATTAAGGTGATTCTCTATTGGAAATAGCTCAAGTCTTATGATTTTCTGCAAAAGTTGGACTTCAGAAAGGGGTCCAGCAGCTTATGGTATCAGAGCATCAGAATTAGGATCTTATATGGGCATTTTTGAGGTATATGCCAACTTACATGCATTTCAGAGAGACCAGGTTGAGGTTCGGGTGAAATACCAAGTTTAGGATCAAGTTTTGGAGTATCCGAAGCATAATTGGGGAGTTGGAGACATGAAGTGTACATGCATGGATTTTAAATCCATCCTTCACATGGATGAACGAGCTTAGGAATGGTATCGTTATTCATCAGAAATCGTAATAAGCAAGATGTGGTGGAGTGGGCGGAATTCACAAGGGCTTTGAAACAAAGGTTCGATGTAGAAATTATCGATGATTCGGTGGGAGATTTTAAAGAGCTGAAGCAAACTAGGTTAGTGCTAGAATACTGTGCCTAGTTTGATCTCCATTCGAATAGATTATCTCTTCCAGAAAACTATTTAATCGGGTTCTTTGTCAAAGGACTCAAGCCAGAGGTCGGTGTGTCCGTGAAACTCTATAAACCTCAATCACTGCGCCAAGCATATACATTAGCTCGAAAACAATAAGCCATTCTACAATCAACGGGCACTGTGGTGTTCGATAAGACACAGGCTACCGAGAATGAACTAACTGCTCCCAGCTTCAGTGCAACTCCCAAACTGCCGTCTTCAACCCCTATGACCCGAAGTTCGAGCATGGAAGGATTGTTACGAACACCTTCGTACCTGAGACAAACACCATCAGCCAGAACCTATAGACCTTCAAGGTCTATCAGTAGTAAGGATTTCGATGAGAAAAGGGCGAAGGGACTCTTCTTTTGGTGTGACGAGAAGTATACGCTAGGACATAATTGTAGGAAGCAACAGTTGCAATTTTTTCTAATTTCAGAGGAGTAAGGTAATGGAACATCGTCTCCAGACCGGGAGGAAGAGGAGCTAGAGGTACGTGGAGTGGAGGAAGATTGCCCTACAGTATCATTACAAGCCATGATGAGTTTTGCTGGGGAGATAGAGTTTAAACAGATGAGACTGATGGGCATACACCAAAGGAGGTTGATTCACATACTTATTGACAATGGTATTACCCATAACTTCGTAGATACGGCGGTGATAAAAAAGGGGCAATGTGATATTCGAGAGATTGATCCAATATCGATTACGGTGGGCGGAGGATTACGTCTGGCATGTCGACAATGCTGCAGGAATTTTGCATGGACCATGCAGGGGGTGCACTTCGTCACCGATGCATTGGTCTTATCACTTGGGGGATGTGATGTCGTTTTGGGGGTTCAGTGGCTGGTCAAACTTAATGACATCTTGTGCAATTTTAAGAGGCAAACGATGACGTTTAAATGGGAAGGTCAAATGGTGACCTTAGGAGGCGACCTCGAAGGCAAATCAAGAGTTGTCTCGAGTAAAGGATTTCAGAAGACCCTACAACGTTCATCGAGCGGACAGTTATTAATGATGCAGCTTTCAACCCCAATTGAATTTAAGTTGCAACAAATGCATATGTCAGAAGAACAGGGGGGGGTGTTTGATGAGATTAATGTAGTGCTGTCGGAATACGCAAAGGTCTTCCAAGAACTGCGCCCAGCTTCCACTGAATCGAGCATTTAATCATCAGATTGTGTTGAAGGAGGGCGTCAACGCAATCAATGTTAGACCGTATCGATACTCTGGGACTCAGAAGGATGTTATCGAACAATCAGTCTAGAAGCTCATGAAATAGGGGTTTATCCACCATAGCTATGGTCCTTACGCATCACCGATGGTCCTTGTTAAAAAAAAGAGAATTCGTGGAGAATGTGCATAGATTACTGGGAGTTGAATCAATTTACGGTGAAGGACAAATTTCCTATACCCCTTATCAAAGAATTGTTGGATGAAATGCATGGGGCAAGTTGGTTCTCCAAACTAGAACTGCATTCGAGCTACCCAAATTCGCATACAGCCAGAAGATATTCCGAAGACAACCTTCAAAACACATGAAGGGCATTACGAGTTTTTAGTAATGCCCTTCGGACTGACAAACGCACCGTCGCCCTTCCAACGTCTCATAAACGAATTATTCAAGCCGTATTTGCGTCGCTTCATTTTAGTTTTCTTTGACGACGTACTAATATATAGTCCTTCTTTGTCAGAGCAGATGGAGCATCTTTCAGTCGCTCTTTGGACATTATTGGAGAACCAATTATTTTTTAGAGGGAGCAAATGTGTTTTTGGGGCTCGACAGGTCGACTACCTGGGGTACACCATTTTGGAAGATGGATTAGCAACTAATTTCAGGAAAATCAAAGCAATTGAGGAATGGCCAGTACCCACATTTGTTAAAGAATTACGCAGATTTTTGGGACTCACAGGGTATTACAGGAGGTTCATACAGGGATACAGAGTGGTCGCGAAACTATTGACTGAATTACTCACAACGGAGAGGATGATCAATTGGAGTTGGCAACAGGGAGAACAGAGGGCTTTTGAAAATTTGAAAAGTGCGCTGATGTCAGCTCCGGTGTTAGCATTACCGAATTTCTCTAAATCATTTGTGGTCGAAGCTGATGCCAGCAGAGATGGAATTGGAGCTGTACTGCAACAAGAGGGCCATCCTATTTCCTTCTTGAGTAAATCGTTAGCGAGGAGGCACCAAGGATTATCCACATACGAGAAAGAGTTTTTAGCAGTTATTAAAGCCATCAAACACTGGCACACTTAAGTCTTAGTCCTTTCACTGTAAAGACCGATCAGTTTAAAATATTTGCTGGAACAACGTTTGTCCACTCCCTTCCAATAGTCATGGCTTCTGAAACTTCTAGGCTATGATTTCGAGGTGCAATACAGGAGCAGGAAGGAAAATGCCACAGCGGACTCTCTCTCTCGAGTCACTAGTGTTGAATTATTAATGATATCAGTGTCGCAATTATAAGGAGAGTTGCTCAAGGAGATCAAAAAGAGTTAGCAGGAAGATGAGACAATTCGGAAGTTAATTCGAGAATTAGAGTCCAACAGTAAGAAAGGTGGGGCTTATAAATGGAAGGATGAGTTGATCAGATGGAAAGGGCTTTTGGTGGTGGGGAACAATCCGAGACTTCGGCAACAAATCATTAGTATCAATCATGACGATGCTATGGGGGGCATGCGGGGGCAGTAGCCTTTGAAGAAGTTGCAGGCAATGTTCTTTTGAAAGGGCCTGGCTCTGGATCTAAGAAATTATGTCCAGAATTGCATGAATTGCCAAAGGAATAAACAGGATAGTTCTGCATATCTGGGATTGTTGCAACCTCTCAACATACCTGAAGGAAGCTAGAAAGAGGTTAGTATCGATTTTATGGAAGGGTTGCCGGCGTCGAAAGGAAATTCAGTTATCTTAGTAGTAGTGCATCGGTTTACCAAATATGCCCATTTCATACTTATTAAACACCCTTACACTGCTTGCGACATAGCTAGATTATTTTTTAATAATGTGTTTAAATTGCATGGGATGCCTGAGTCCATAGTGAGTGATCGGGATCTGGTTTTCTTAAGCAAGTTTTGGCAAGAACTTCTTAGAATACAGGGAGTTTAATTAAAATGTTCAACGGCTTATCATCCCCAAATGGATGGGTAGATTAAGGCAGTCAACAAGATTTTGGAAACCTACCTATGTTGTTTCTGTGGGGAAACGCCTAACAAATGGGGAGAATGGGTGGCGATAGCGGAATGGTGGTATAACACCACTTACAGAGCTGCAATTAACACGACGCCATTTGAATGTTTATACGGGTATCCTCCCCCTGTTTACACTCCCTACATAGCAGCATATTCCAAGGTCTTAGAGGTTGATCGAGCTTTGTAGGATCGGGAAGCAATGATTAGTGTGACAAGGTTTCATTTACAGAGGGCTCAGAATTGTATGAAGCAATATGCAAATTCTAAGCGTTTAGAGAGAGAATTCTAGGTAGGTGAAATGGTCTTGTTAAAATTGCAGAAACAGTTTTCACCACAGAGGAGGAGTAACCAGAAGTTGTCACCTTTATATTATGGACCCCATAGAGTGATGCAAAGAATCAGAAGGGTTGCTTATAAGTTAGATCTTTCAGCAGGGACATCAATTCATCCAGTGTTTCATGTTTCTCAACTTAAGAGGGCAAAGTCAGGACATGTTCAGACGTCTATAGTTTTACCTAAGTTTCTCACTTCCACTGAAAAGGTGCCCGTGGCGATTCTGGACAGGCGGATGACTAAAAGAAACAATAGGGCTGTCACACAATGGTTGGTTCAGTGGTCGGATGGCGTGAGCACTAATGCTACTTGGGAGTATGTTTTTGACCTTCAGAGACAGTTTCCTGAGATTAATCTGGTGGATAAAGACATTAAGGGGAAGAGAATTGTTGCAGAATTTGTTGAAGATGAAGAAGTGTGAAGAGAGACGGCAAAAGATTCTAGAACACTAGTAGTACTATACGCGGCGTTTAGGTTAAATAAGATAGCACGTGTTGTATTCATTTTAGGGACACACTCATGATGTATTAAAATGGAACGCTAGCAGTTTGTTACGACATGTCTGATGAGTAATTGATGTTTGTCTTCTTCTTTCTCTCTTTCTGTGTGTATCTCTCTCTCTCTCTCTCTCTCTCTCTCTGTCCCCTTTCTTTCTATTTTCGGTTACGATTCTCTATAGCGGCACGGTAGTGTCAGTGTAATCTTTATTTTATCAACACGTTCTTATATAATTGAGAGATTTCTTGATATATTGGATTGTGAATTGATTGCTACTGCTTTGTCTTTAGTCCGTAATTGTTATTGAGTTTAGCGAGTTAGGTAGCAACTAATTAACTTGTTAGTCAATAAAAGGGATAAGTTTTAATTAGCATGTCTCATGATCTAGTAATTCCGCTAACTAGTTGGTTGAAGTTCTTGGGGCTAATGATGTCTTCTTATTGATAATTACATTAATCATTTTAGAGTCGAGCTAGTTCGGTTCTAGATTAGTAAAGGAAGATAAGGAGAACTCAGCTAGTGAGCGTCTTCACAGTCGGTCTACTATATAGCTCGAGATGTCGATGATAAAAATCTAAACTTAGATGACTAAACTTATGGGGCTTAATGCGTGCTTGATCACTTGTTAATATATATGCTTATTCTCTTTAGGTATTTGAATATGGAATTTTAGAAGTGGTGTAGTAGAGTTGATTGATGAGAAAACTTTTAGCCCTTACATACTTTGTTTATACTATGTTTAAATGTTTACATGTGATTTTCCCACATCTCATTATACATTTGTTGTTTCTATAAGTCTCAAAGGTTAAAAGTTTAAGGCCTACAATATCTTTGAAAAGAAGAAATACACAATTTGATCTATTGTGCAGACCGCTGTGCATGCTGCATAAATTTTGTGTATTTGCTTAATTATGATTAATGTATGCCTTGGGAACTAGTCACCTATACTTGGTTTGTGATTGGCTATGTCTAGGGAGTTATTTAAATGCTATAAGGCAATTAGAAAACCTCCTAAAGTTAGTTTTCTAAAGCTGGAATTTTTCAAATATGCAACTTGAATATGAAAGTGTTATTGTTAGACTTTTTATGCAATCAGATTTGAGAGTTGACAGTTTGCTGCTATTTTCTTGTTTTCTCAACATGTTTTTGACATACTTTTAAGTCTAATATGCCTGGAAATTCTAGTGAAAGATGATGAGATTAAACTGTACCTGAAAGAAGCAATCTCGAATCCTCAAAGAAGCTAATTTTGCATTGTTTGCTCTCTGTTTTTTAGCTGTGCATTATATTCTGATTTTGTGATGTTTTAACTTGATTTTAGCTTGTTTAAGAGCCAAAACATGATAAATGACAGATCATGTGTTGGATTATTAAAGGGATTTAAGTACAATACAATTTTTGAAGTTTAATAAGATGAAACTAGTAACTTACATGTTGTTTTAGTGAGAAATTCCATATTTGATTTATTGGGTTGTATGATCATAATTTTCTAATTTAAGGGCTGAAATTTGGTAAATATAATGGATACAAGTTGTGCTTGAGTTTGAGCTAAATTATACATTAAATTATAGGTGTTTTCACCTTGTTTTTGTGGACTGAACTTTTCTAAACGAATTTTAGTTTTTTTAGAACTATAAATACCTACATTTACTTGTTAATGCTCTTATTGAGTATAAACATTCATTTGTGTTCGAAATTTTAATAAACAACATTTTCCATATTGGATCAACTCTCACCTTATACTAAGTTGTTAATTAGTCAATGGTGGGAATAAGGTATTCATTTGTATACGTTAACGACGCGTACCAACAAACAAATCCCAATATGAAGCCACCACACTTCATTTATAAGTACGTGAAATAACTTTTTTTTTCTATTGGAGACAAAAGGGTAGTGAAAAGGAACCAAGAGGAAGGTTATTTCACTTCCTTAGGCTAACCCCAAAATTTTTCTCCAAGGAGCCGACTTTTCCTATAATGCAGGAGTTGAAACGATATTGCACTTGCATTTTAGCTTCATATCATATGCAGGAAATAGCACATGTTTTTACGGAAGTGTTTGTTGAATGTTACCGTTATCGAGAAAAAGAATCAGTTCAAAGGAATTCTGGAATAGGATGATGTGAACCAAAAACGGCCCAACGTTGGGTTGGTTGAACCAAAACAACAACCAGGTCTCCTTTCACTGCCACATATTTCTCGGCAACCTCATGAGCCAACTGGGTAATTACATGTTTCAGATTGGTGCCCACGATTTGTAGGAGCTGTTAAGGTAAAAAAGAAAAAGCAACAATTCTGAAATTTAGATAAACTCTCTTTTGATATCCATACCACTAGAAAATGATATGGGTATTAGATCATGATTTGTAGACCAGGTAAAAGCATCAGAAAATGTTTGGGTATCGCATGTAATATCAAAAGAAAGAAGCATTAAACGTGGATCTTTTGTATCTCCAGTTAACGTACAGCTTTGGTGTTATGGATAGATCATATAAATGGAAAAATCAATTAATTGTGAATATCTACTGACTCCAACTTCCAAGTATCTGTTCTATTTATTGCCCCAGCAATGTATACCTTGCATTGAAAAGTTCCCCTGAAACTTTGAATTCACATAAGATTAGTAATTAAATATGATAGATTACCACGTCTAGTCCCTTTCTTTTTTCCCCGCTTGAAGTCACGTATCTTCTTTCTTTTAATGTTTCCAATGTGCAAGGGACTTCCTTTTCCTTTTCAGTACCTTCAAAACGACCCACTAATGGCAGAATATCAAATAGCAGTACCACTTGAACATCGATGTGGATGTAGATTAAAATTCAGGTCAGACGGATCCGGGAGACCAAAGTTGGGCTACGACCGACCAAGCAAGGTCGTCGACTGGGTCATCAAGAAAGTCAAGACCGCCATCTATCAGCTCGCCGAGCTACCCGCATATGGGACCCCGCTGCCACCGATACCTCTTCCACTAAAACAAGAACCACTCAACAACAACACGAAGAAGAAGAAGAGCGCGCAAGCAATGATGTCCCAAACAAACAGTAACATGTTTTCTTCGCTACGTTTTTCTCGCAGAACAAAATGAAGCTTACGTTGGGGTTGAAGATGAGAAGAGTTTGGAGAAGAACTGGGGCGTAATTTTTAAATAAAATGATATTAAGATAATATTTTTTATTTTTTAAGATAAGTGGGACCGGATTGTCTTCTATGGCAATGTGAGGTCACTGTTAAAATAAAATAATATTACAAAAGTGTAAGGTATGCCCTAACATGATATTTAATAGATGAGGTTAAATTTAATAGATGACGTTAAATTTTTCGTTATACTGGAGTCCAATTTTAGTATTTTCTAAATATTAAGGTTATAATTGTTTTCTCTGTATTATTAGGGTTAAACTTGTCGATTGGTAAAAAATTTAAGATCAAATCCTACTAAAATGAAATGAGCTTATCAATCTTTAAAACGAAAGGACCCTCGTGCAAATGAAAACAACAGTAACTAAAATGTGGAAATTTAAAAGTTATGGAAACAGAAAGAAAGATATAGTCAATTTATATTGATTCGACTTGTAACAAAGCTTACGTCCAGTCCCCAAGTGTCTAACTTAATTATTTCACTAATAAATCTTCAAGTAGTGATTTGACAAGCTTCTTTAAGCTTACAGGTACATATTTTTCAAAGTTCTTCAACCTTCCATATTAGTAGTATTTAGGTAGCCTCTACGAGCTCGCAAGAAATAAAAATAGAATTTGCTCAATTTAAGTTTTAAGGATTAACAATCTCTCTCAATAGAGTATGTTTCCTTTTTAAGGCATAGAAGAATTGTGTGTCATTTGAAAATTTTTACAAGTTACTTTTAATTCGTATAAACAATAGGAGTCTGTTAAAACGGTAGGAACCTGTTAAAGTTTAAAAACAGAAGGATCCTACTAAAATGAAATGAGCCTGTCAATCTTTAAAACGAAAGGATCCTCATGCAAATGAAAACAACAGTAACTAAAATGCGGGAATTTAAAAGTTATGGAAAGAGAAAGAAAGACACGATCAATTTATATTGGTTCGACTTATAACAAAGCCTACGTCCAGTCCTCAAGTGTTCAACTTAATTATTTCACTAATAAATCTCCAAGTAGTGATTTGACAAGCCTCTTCAAGCTCACAAGTACATATTTTTCAAGATTCTTCAACCTTACACACTAGTAATATTTAGGTAGCCTCTACAAGCTCTCAAGAAATAAAAATAGAATTTGCTCAATTTGAGTTTCAAGAAATAACAATCTCTCTCAATACAGTATGTTTCCTTTTTAAGGCACAGAAGAATTGATATGGATATGACTTTCTAGAGTATTGATGCTACTGATAAATTTCAAGAAATCTTGCGTGCATTGTGAATGCAGTAGCTTTTCTCTAAATAAGCATTTTCTTCCACTAGCCACTGCTTAATTATATCATTAACTAACTGAATCTGCCTTGAATCTCTTTTAAAAAAATCTTCGATAACATCTTTAACAGTATCTTCAAAACATCCAAATGTTTGAATAAATATTTGACTTTATCTGAGAGCCAACTGGTGAATAGAGTAAATAGCATAATCCTTTGCTTATATAGAAATGATAGGAGCTTATCCATTCCAGATTTTGTGGAACCGTATCTTAATAATCAAATAAATTTGTTAAAATAATTCCTACAAAATAGGAAACGTTTATCCTTTCGTTTTAAACAGATAACTAAAATATGTAATCCTTTTATAATCGTTATCTTTTTGAATAAATAAGATAATCCAAATAAATTTGAATTTTGTAACTAAATATTATTCGTTGTTATCATCAAAATCATTAATTTAAAAAGTCTTGAGCTAACAATCTCCTCCTTTTTGATGATGACAAGCAATAATAGATATATTTTTCAAAAAAATTCAATTAATAGTGAAAGATTTCGAAAGATACCTGTAATCTTTATATGTAAGTCTTTACTGATAATCTTGATAAAAGGAGCATTCTATGAGTGCTAAATAGTTTGAAAATTAGATGCAGAGAACTTAAGTGTAGGCATGAAGTTACAAAAGTCACATACATCAAGCATCTAATTGGTAAAAAAAATATCACAATTAAAAAATATTAAAAAAATATATCTTTCTATATTCTCCCCCTTTTTCATTATCAAAAAGAAGGGCAAGAAACTCAATAGACCATGTTAAAGCATTCAGAGTATCACAAAATATGCAAAAGCAAAATTAGTAACAAAAAAATCATAAATATGTATAAACCAAAAAACACAAAAATAGTCATATCAATGCCAAAACAATCATTAGCAAAAAAAATGTATGTGTTCAAACGAAAGTATTCTTTAAGAGAATCAATAAGAACAGGAAGAAGATTTTGCATGTCCTTAATCTGATCCTGCATTTGACCCTAATGTAGTCTAATCTCCCTCAGTTGTTGTTGGATATCCAGATTGCTGGTTTCTGGAGGATTGATAGAAGGTTGTGGTGTTGGAGCAGGAGGCTATTGTGTTAGAGAAGGACCTAAGGCAGCTGCTATTCTTTCTGATTTCTTTTCAACCCAGACATTGTCCTTTAACTTATTCCCAAATTGATAAGGAATAGAAGAATGGAACTTAGCAGGTGCGTACCATTCCAAACCATCAAAAGACACATAATAGTAGGCAAATATTTGGTCAATAGCATTCTATAAGGCAACCCTCCTTTAGTGTTCTTGTGACTTTCTTTATCCAACATAAACCTCAAAATCATGTTTGGGAGGTTCATCCTATTACCCTTTAACAAGTTCTAGACCACATAAGTGTTTAGAAGATTGCATCTTTCCACTGAGTTACTTCTTGGAAAAATTGAAGTCGTAAATAATGATGCAAGGCATCGTGGCAGTAGATCTAATTGTATACACCAATGTCTCCCTTCTAGTGTATTCTTTGTGTGTAGGCAAATAACGTCTACAATTTCTCCCAGATCAATATCAATAATATCCCATTCGTAACAAGGGAAGTCAATTCTCCCTATTGGAGCTATATTCAACAAGTTGCCTAAAATTTCCTCAGTATCCAAAATTTCACATTCACGTATCCACGAGACAATGGCCAACTTTCCATCAATTTCATGTTTTCTCATGTGTGTACATAATGATCTAACTAAATCATCATACATTGTCTCATCTAAATTAAAAAAATTTTGCCAACTAACAACTAGAAAATAAGGAGAAATGGGAATGCCAATATCATTGAACAAAAGAGGAGGCAGAATACGTCTAGCAAACACCTTTCCCTTCTTGTAGTGCATTTTATATCGTGCTTTAGCTTCTATATATTGGAACATTTATATAGGTGCTAAAGATTCTGCTTTCTTTTGTACAGAGAGTTTCTTTTTTTTTTACCTCTTTTCCTTAAGAATTTCTTCAAACAACATTTCTTCAAAAATAGGTTCAACCCAAACGATAGGATCCTTTACAAGCTTTTCAATCATAGGTGCCTTTCCTTTTTCTTATTTCTTCTCTCTTTCTCTTTTGAGATTCTTCTTTTTCCCTCAGTTCAGCATCAGGGCTCTTTTTTTTTTCAATTGCAGGCACTTTCTCAGCTTGCTTTAGAAGACTTCCTCTGGTTCGTGAGAGCCTTACCAAACGAACCGGTTCTTCATCAGACTCATCATTAAAAAAAATCCATCATTCTTCAGATATATTGGTCATAGATGGACCAGATTGAGGTGTGGACATAAAAGAAGGTGTAGGAGAGAGAGGAAGGGTACTTACGTCCTCTAGTATAATAGCCAGCTCCTCCCTTACTGAAAGCTTTCTCTACTCAAAGAAGTTCCTCTTCATAAGATAACTCTTCTTTTTTTTTCTTCTTCGTTTGTTTCTTCTACTTTGGTTTCTTCTTCTTCTTCTTCTTTTTCTTTTTCTTATACTTCTTCTTTTACTTCTTCTTCTTCTTCTTCTTCTTCTTCTTCTTCTTCTTCTTCTTCTTCTTTTTCTTCTTCTTCTTCTTCTTCTTCTTCTTCTATCTCTTTTACTTTGTATTCTTCTTATTTTTCTGACGAACTAGGATTAGAGTTGTCAGAAAGACGGCTTTCTTCATGAGAATGATTTGAAGAGTCATACTGCCATTTAATCTTTGATTCCTAATATTTAAAAGATGAATCGAAGGTCGATTCCTTTATTGACGATGATGAATACGCATACTTTCTCTTCCTTTCATATGTGTTGAATGTTGCCTTTTGAGTATATGGGCCTAAAAATGGGTGCTTTTGAACAGAAGCAACAATAGGAGGTTTAGAAAGCGTTTTTGGTGCAACTGGTGTAGGAGACATAAAAGGTTCATAAACACGAGTTTCAAACTCTTGTTCATAGCGTAGGGTTTCACCATGACTGGTAGTTGATTTCAAAGATTTCTTAGAACCTTTAGGCTATCTTTGGTAGGGTGATTAGTAATGGAATGGAATGGAATGTAATATTATTCCATCATTTGAGGTAAGAGTTTATAATGGAATGGAATGGAATAAGATGAAAGGGGAGGATTTCACATTACATCATATTCCATCATAAATAGTAAAAATGAGTTACTTCCGATTTTAGGAGTTTATGATGGAATGTAAAATGATAAATATGTACTACCTAATATACCCTTAATAATTTTTTATAATACCAATTGTACTACCAACCCTAATAATAAGCAGCTAGATAATATGTATTTGGATCTATTAACATATATTCTGTTCTATCAAAGGTAGAATAGTAATTAAGTATTATTATACATACATTACATTTCATTCCATCCATCTTCTGAATAATATTTCACTATATTATATTATGAACCCTTCCATCCCTCTCAAAAAATAATTTTTCTAATATTACATCTGTTTACATTCCATTCTATTATAAACCATTCCATTCCATTAAAAACCTTATGTCTAACCAAACATAACCTTAGATTTTATTTGAGCCATATCAAAGAAGATAGTTGAAAAAGTTTTTAAAGAGTATAAAAATAGAGATTTTGATTGCAAGAAAGCAGAGGAAATTTCAAGAGTAGGCGATGATATGAATAAGGAAGGATCTGTTTCAAGGTTACCTAGATGATTTTTAATAGTAAGTGTCATAATAAGATGAAGGATCGTATAAGATCAAAAGAGAGATCGTTTCCTTATCTTCTGTTAGTCACGTACAAAAAGCTGTTAATATAGCACGTGTTTTCAAGAACTAAAATGACATTGTTTAATTATCATGACTTTTAGAATAAAAGTTACTCTTCTCTTTTGAACTAATAGGAGCCTTCTAAGTAACCTGTGTGAATCGTAGGACCCTTCTACGCAACTTATTTGACTTGATAGGGGCCTTCTTATTAGAAGCAGCATCCAAATATCTAAAAACAAGAGTAGCATAACATTGTCAAACAGAGTTAAATATCAGACAATTTGCACATACCAAGTTCTTTTCTTAACAAACAAAATCTATCTTCTAAAAGTGACTTAGAAAAATATCAGCTAATTGATTTTCATTATTAACATGCAATAGTTCAATAGTCCTTTCTAAGATATGATCTTTAAAAAAGTGATGTTTAACTTCTATGTGCTTAGTTCTAGAATGATACACAAGATTTTTAGATAAGATAATTGCATTTGTATTGTCACATAATGTAGCGCCCCCTTACTGCAGGGTACACACCGGGACGCCCGCAGGTCATTCCGGTACATATCCTACGATAAGGGTGAGCTACGATCAATCACT